>JAXGGA010024703.1:0-11651 GCA_038373865.1 Uloborus plumipes | reverse complement strand
GATAAACAAAATGATAATGAGAATTTTGAATGAAGGCTTAACTAAATCAAACACGAAACTCATAAGCGGACCACTTACGTAGAATTTTTATCGCTAGCTACTGGTAATATTTTGAAACATTTATTTGTTGAAGAGCCATCTACTTATATTAAAAACTGAGTATCTATGTCTGCTTTTTTTCTTTGAGCGACCTGAACTTACTGAAACTTTCCTCACCATCTTGAAGGCGTGAAGCATCTCAATAATTCGAATGATTTTTTTTATATAGGAAAAAAGTAAAGGCGTGAAGCGCCTGTAAGCGAGCCGCCTTGGCGGGGAGTAGTTTCTTTAAATTTTTTTCTCACTACTTTCAGGGCACGAAGTGCCCGTGCAACGCCGGGCCACCTGCGTGGTATGTCTTGAAATCGAATGAACATTAAATTATATCAAATAAATATAATTTCAGAATGAGGGTAAAAGTTAGAGGAGGGGGGAACGTTATTGCATCATGCATGGCCGCAGAAGCTAATCTAGCTGCCCTGGCAGCTAGTATATACTTATTAAAGAGGAGGGAGGAGAACGGACGATTTTAGTGTTCATAAAGCGGCGCCAAGAGTCAAAAAAGGGGCAGAAACCCTGATCCCTGATCGAATTGCATATATCAGATTTCTAAGGCAGACTTAATTTTTCCCACTTCTATCATTTTATATTTTTACCCTTCAGTCCCAGGGTATCATTTGTCTGAATTTTTGCCATTGTAACCTGGGCGTTACTGGCCCCGCTAGTTCATCGGCCCTCGGATCACGTGAGTAAAGCGCGTGTGCTTTGGGAACTAAACCCTGGGCCGTCCCTACTTTCGTGCTGACTATCTATAACCGTAACATCTGCCTTGCCCCACGCCCCCCCCCCCCCCCCCCCCCCAAATCTTTCAGTCATAAAAGCTGAGTTGGGGCACAGTAGGCCTTGACTTACTCCAGCTGCTCTGCCGCTGGGATCAGTTTAGCATATAAAAATGCCAGTAGTTTTACATATAGCCATTCCAGAATGTGTAGGAATGATGGCACACATTTCAATGGAAGACATGTCGAAACAACTTTGTCGCTATACAGGGAGTGAAATAATGTTTTGCACAAGGGGCAGCCCGAACTAAAATTTTGGGTGGGGGAAAATTATCAATTTGCCGAATGAAGTTTCAATTTTAACCGACTGATAAAATACAAGCAATGCACATTGCACACGTGTCGTACTTGCATAACATTTTGTGAGAAAAAACATTAGGCATCTTTTAAAACACAATTCTAAAAACTAAAAAAAAGAAAAAATCTCAATGATGCAATTTTGTCTTCAAATTGCCGAATCGTCAGCAAAATGTGCCGAATACGGTAATTATTGGGAGGTCACGGTGACCTCTCATGATCTCCCATCGGGGCGCTCCTGGTCTTGCAAAAGCAAATTCATTTAAATCCAACTGCTTCAGATTTGAACTTAAGTTTTTTTTTTTTTTTTACTTTGATTCTTATCCCTAGGGCCCCAGAGAGACAAGTCCGTCCACTTGTCAGTTTGGTCTCCAAGACCCGCTCCCTCCATAAAACTAAAAAAAAATTATGTGACTCCGATTCTGATCCGAGCCCCCTCAACATCAAAGGTAGGGCCCCTAGTTTTCCACTAAACTGATATGTCCTTTCACGCGTCGGGCCTAATTATCTCGAAAAAAATTTCCCCACAACGTTAATACATTAACTTCTACATGGGTTTATCAATTCTGAGAAGATTTTAAGGATTTTTAACATGCTAGGCGAGTCTGAATTTAACTTCTGAAGAAGAGGGGGTGGGGGGGGGGGGGAGGCATGCTCGTCATTTAGAGGGGTCCTGACTTTGAGAAATCAATGTATTTATAATATGAGCGTGGTTTTTGTTGTTTTCCGATGAAATTTCATTGTGTTTATACTCTCCCCCCCCCTCAAGGGGAAAAATTGATGCAACGGGCCTAAACAGGGAGGGGGAATCTGATCACCCTTAGATGGATATAAAGTGCCATATTAGAAATGGCAATATGTGTTAAAATTGGAAATTCTGCACTGCCGACCCTGAAACAACTGATGGCGGATCCTTTGTAATTTTTTTCTTTCATAGACTCCATTTTCTGCTTTCAATGACAGCGCCACATACGTACAGTCATAGAAAAAAAAAACGAAACACTCTGAATTATTCGGCTGCTATACTTGCCAAGAACAAAAGAAAGGTGTCTTCTGACATGGATTAAAGTCTTCTTTAAAACTATGTGAGTAAAATTTTGATAAGGGGCTATATACAAAGTGAAATGAACTCAAAGTCTGAATTTTCAAATGGGAACCCCTACATTTGGTTACATAATTAGGTGCGGAGGGCCAAAAGTACGCCGGGTACCAAGCGGCATCACTTTAGGACCAGTAGAACAAAAGTTATGACCGACCAAAGATTTAGGGACCACCACCACATTTAAAAGGCTACTTTCAAGGTCGAAATTTACAAAGAGTAGACAAATCATATTTTTTCGATTAAATTACCTAAAGCTACTCGCAATAATACGTTTGCTTTTCGTAATTAATTAAAAATTCTCGGGTTTTGTTAAAGTTATAATATTTTTTTGAAATTTGGAAGAGAAAACCCTACTGAGTAGAGTTCAAGGGAAAAACGCAACATTCTATCTTTTTGATTAAACAAAGATGGATGCATATTTTTAGCTACGCACTAACCGCTGCAGCACACACCTTTTGGAGAGAGGTTACAACTTTAAAGTAACCTCTTGTATTTATACAAACTAGTGTATTAGGATTGGCAAAAATGTTACAAACCGTGGCTCAGAATTTAAAAAAACGTCTAATCTTTACAAATTATTCCAAATAACCTTCCGAGACACCACAGTTTCCATGAAAATTAAGTGTCCACGTAAAAAGTTTTCTGAATTGCTACATGTTGCATGAATGCAGACTTCTGACTAATGGACAAAAAATATGATTGTCTTCCAGTTTTAAAATATACTCAGCAGTTTTATTAGCGTTTCGCTTTCAACATATTATAACTGTTGAAAACTAAATGCTATATAAAAACGCTGAGCATGTTCTGCAACTGGTGGATAAGCATATTCCTCTTTCTTTGCATAGAAATTCCCTGCTATTGTTTCAGTTTGCACAGCTGTATATGGTCCCTAAAAATGGTTCTTTTAGCATATCTCAAAAACTACTGTATATTTTGAACTCCCATTTTGGATTCTCATTTGAAACCCCTTCTAGGTTGTTTCTCCATCAAAATATTATATGGTTCCAAATCATCATTTTTTCAAATATTAATTTCAAAATTCATAAAAAATTCAAAATTTTATCTGAGAGTAAGTCAATGACGTTTTTATTGTTGGGTTGGTTCATACTTTGATATAAAAAAACAAACTTTGCCTTACCTATCGTGGTTTAGGTATTATATGCCCAAGTATCAAAAATATTTTTAACATTACGGGACGGTTTTTTCTCAGTTCAATTGTGAAGCAACGGCTGGAGCAAATTTAAAACGATTTGGTATACAAAGTTAAATGATGTTGCTGATCACAAATATGCGATAAAAAAGGGGGGTTTTCATAGAAAATTTTAAAGTTGATGCCGATTTTTATATGAAGACGACCCCTTAACAACAATTTACCAATAGAAATTTATAGAACACATTATTCCTGAAAAAATAACATATTACACGTGTCTCTAGTGTTAATAGTCTTCGAATAAGAGCAAGTGTTTCGTTTTTTTTTTCTATGACTGTACCTTCAAGTAATATTGAACCAAGAGGGAGAAAAGAAAAAGAGATGGATATAAATAAATTATAAGTCTTTCATCTTTGTTTTTTAATTAACTTTCTTCATTTGATTTTATAAGCATCTGGTACATTGTGTGAAACTTCCACTAGAATAGTATCAAAATGGTTATTTAACGGGTTAGTTTAAATTTTTTCTGTGGCTGCACCCGAATCTCTCGTTTTGCAGGTAGGGGCCAGGCATTTCAAAGTTTACAGGTTGCTAAGATGATACAGATACTCGATGCCTTAAAAGGGAAAAAAATCATCAAAATACATTGAAAATACAGAAAATTACATCTTGTTTAATTGATCCCCCTTCCCTAATCGTTCACGTAACAGACCTTCTCCCACATCATTTTTATATGATTTTTCTAGAGTTGAGGGGGGGGGGGGGCGGTGCATACCATAAACTGTTCAAGTGCGCCTTCCAGGAAATCAAAATTAAAGATGGCCGCCCCTAAAGTTTGGACCTGATTGCAGGAGCGCGCCCCGATGAGAGGTCACTGTGATCTCCCAATAATTTCCGTATTCGGCACATTTGGCTATCGATTCGGCAATTTGAAGACAAAATTGCAACATTGAGATTATTTGCTCTTTTTAGATTTCAGAATTGGTTTTTGAAAGATGCCTAATATTTCTCTCACTAAATGTTATGCATGTACGACATATCGCACATCCAGAATAAAAGGGGCACATCTCAAAATAGCTGTTTTGAGAAAAATCGATTTGAAAATTTTAACTTTTTTAAATCCTTGCCCTGACTCTAATAACTATTGAAATTAGATAAACTCTCATTGATTGGTTGATTAAAGGTTCTGCTAGGTGACTATGGTCTGCGTTTCCCAATCAATTTTAAATAAGTCGGTAATTAATGAGAAGTGCCCCTTTCATTCTCCATTTTCGTGGAGAATGAAAGGGGCACATCTCAAAATAGTTGTTCTTACGGGCATCGGTTTATACACCATTTAATTTTTTTTTTTTTTTTTTGAAGTTCTTCTCATGATTTTAACCTACATTTTTTAATGATGCATGTTTTGTGCAATTTATATCGGGCCTTTTTTTTTATCCACGAGTGGGGGCAACCGCCTCCCCCCAAGGAAGGGGGGTTCTTCATACAAATCCCAAAATTACAACGGATTTGAGCCACATTTGGCACGTAGGTCCTTTCATGCTCAGAATGTCACGCCAGGGTTCTTTCACTCTGCTTACGAGAGGGGGGCTGAGAGTTACAAGAAAATCTTTTAAGTGGAATACTTACATTATTACTTACAGTGGCTGAAATTTTACGAAATCCGAAAATTCCTAAATTAAACTTTAAAATCATAAAATTTCTCTTTTCTACAGGCGAAATTTTACACTACTTTTTGTAGGGATTTTGATTTATACCTGATTCCTATGCATCACGAGACAACTCGTGATAATTAACTCGATAATGGGAAAAAAAGGGCATTTTAGTTGCTTATACTTTTGTACGTACGTATGCACGGTCGGATGCGCCAAAAAAAAAAAAAAGACATTCCTTCGAGAATGAGTAAAGTAAAAGTTTAGGCCGCAGTTGAATGCAAATCTTTTCGAGAAAACATTACTTCCTGTACTACTTACAATGAAGTAAAAATGTAATAACTACTGTCTGTTTGCGTACTGTGCGCCTGGCAGCCACGAACGCTTCCATTTGAAAAAGGGGAGATAGGTTTAGGATCCGCACTTCCCAATGCCTTCAGTTTTTGTTCGCTTGCTACTTCCTCGTTGCATTTCCCCCCTATTTCGAGAGAGTCATAAGAGACTTGGCGCGTGCGCAGATTTAACGGAGGTTTCGCGAAAAAATGTTAGACAGAAATTGGTGTTTCCATCTTTAGTTCACTTTCGCAGGAATGACAATATCAATGACATTAATACAAAATTTTACTCTCATACAGTTATTATTTTCAGTTTCAACGTAAAAATTAAGCCTTTCTGTAAAACATTGATATCTTACCGAAATTCAGAATGTAAACATTCTACTACCAATTTTAATTTTCGCACTTCAACAGGGTATGAATTTAGATCAAAACGGGCGCAGAAAGTCAACAGCAATTATAGTTGTCTTTCTTTATTAATGATTCGATTTAACATTTCAGAAGGTTTAAACGCAAAGCAGACGATCTATTCAAAAAAGTCGAAGGGAAAAAATAATACGAAGAATTACAAATTTATTAAAAAAAATAACGTATCTCTAAATCGTTTGCAGATCTTTTTTTTTTTTGTGTTTTGATTTCTCAATATAGACCTTGCTTGTAGTTTAAACGTTGTACTTAAATAGGTATAGTAATTCTAAATGTGTGACAAAGTTATTTTCAAGTTTGTAGCTTTTAACAAACATTTAACAAAAAGGGTTCTGTGTAGTAGAGTTATAAAATAGTTCTAAAAGTATTTAATCAACAAATTAGGTAATACGTTACTGTTTTCAATTTAATAGCATTTTTTTAAATATAAAAGCATAGAAGCTGATAAACAAAACTAATAAAAAATAATTAGATTCACTTATTTTTCGACTGTAGAATTTAAAACGGTTAATTATGCACTGAAGTCATGATGCTTAGTTTTACCAAAAATATTTTTATACATTCTTTTTAAATTAGCTGTAATGATAGAATGTACTGTATGAAATATAGGAAATTTTAGTATATTAAACAATTGCAAGTTTTCTCGAAGAAAAAAAATGTTCTAAGGATTTTTAAATACATTTATTTTATTTGAGATGTGAAACATTTTGTCAACTGATACTTCCTATTTATGTTTCATTTCAGAGCGATATTAAATCAAATTTTAATTCCTAATGATTTGACGCTAGGTTACATAATACTATTCTTCTTATTCTAAAGAAAGGAACCCTTCAAAAAGTACTTGTGCACAAACAATTTATACTTAATAACGAATAATTAAAACGAGTGTCACTTCAAAAAAAAGTAATATTACGGTTTTCTTAATTGGTTTAAAAAAGAGTACTAGCCATAATTTGCACCAATTCCGCTCGGCGAACTCTGATTATCAAAGATGTGCCCCTTTCAAACTCAATTCTCCCTTCACAATCGGCAGAATCTGGAGAATGATAAGGGCATAAGTTGCTTTTTAGCTGCGACTGTTAACACTAGAAAAAAATGGGTCGGTTTCTCATGTAAGGTGTACCAAGGTACACTATTTAAACATATTTCCAAAAAATGCATTTTTTGAGATGTGCCCCTTTCATTCTGGATGTGCGATATGTGCTGTGCATGCTTGTTTTTTATCATTCGGTAAAATTGGAACTTCATTCGGCAAACTGATAATTTTCCCATTTCCAAAAATTTTAGTTCTGGGAACCCCTGCGTGATTGATCTTATAGTTGTATCAATAACCCGGAAATTAGAGTACTAATGAAGAGAGAATATTGGAATATCTATTCAGAGATTAGGAGGGAGAATCCGCTTCCTCTACTAGCAGTAATATAAATACTGATCGGGAATTCCCCTTTTCTAAACTCGGATTGTTTTGATGCTTTCACGTGATTCAATGTGGTGACGCTTTCATTTTCGTCCCGTAATAACAGTCATAGCAACCGATACGACCTTTCTATCCGCAGTTCCGTTTTTTGTCTCGAATAAGCTGATAAAGCAAATATCGCACAGCTCGTTAATGAGGAGGATGTTGCGGTGAAAGGATTTACGCGCTCTACCCACCGAAGGAAATCGAACTGTTTTTCGGATTCGTTCTACGACTGAAAAGAATCTCCAAGATTAGGATTACGCCCTAAGTAAGTCAACTAATTTATTTATACTCTTTTATTAGTTTCTCATGTGGGTTTGTTTGTTTGTGTGCATGTAACTCTGAATAAAAGATAAAATTCACGTTCTTTACTCTTATAAAAGTAATGTGGAAACGATTTAATCAAAGTTGCTCTAAAAGCGTTCTTTTTTAGTTTTTTAAAACTATAATTTAATTATTTTTGAAGAATTTAATCGATGAAATTTATGTGATAACCGCTCTCATTCTCTCGTGGTAAACAACATCAACAAAACCTTTTCGATAGACCAAACAAAATAATATGGGCGGGCCGTTTGTTGTTTTGCCGAAAAAATCGTTTCCAGGCCGGTGATATGTTGAATCAAGGGGGGAAGGAGGTGAGTTTAATCGCCTTAAATGTACACGCGTTAATGTCAGGACCATATTTAATGAGGGAGCGAAATGTTTCAAAACTATTTCAAGGAATGTGTTTCTTGTACTTTTTTTTTTTGCAGATTATTAATAATTTATAGTTTTTTTTCAATTTGATTTTCAAAATTGAATTATTATTGCAAATAATTGTACAAATTTAGTGATCTACTTGCAGTAAATTTTTTTTTTTTTACTGTGAACATCATTTTATGCAATACAGCGTTTTCTTTCTAACTGTGAATACCGCTAACAGAAACACCAAAATTCTGAAAATTTGAAAGTACCAAACTCTATATTTAACACATTTTGAAAGTATCTTGAAATATGAATTTAAGAAGTTTAACATCACAAAGCGTATATGATTACATCTATTATTTTAAGTTGTTTAAAAACATCGAATACGAAACAGAGTTGAAGTTAATTTAGCGTAAACAAGTTTTATCTTTTACTAGCAGAACCCGTCAGACGTTGTTCTGCCTAGATGTATATTTCGTCTCCACATGGTGTTTTGGATGTAAAAATCTATAAAGCGCTGTTGAAAATAGGCATGAAAGATTTAAAAAATTCTAAATCAAGCAAAGTTGAAATTACGCACTGAACGATCTACAAATAGGCCACCAATTATTTTTATAAAAATTAAAAACACTGAACATTGAAAAACTTTAGACATAATTTGATTTTAGATAGGAATTTTATTTACACATCAAGACGAAGAAGCTCTCCACAAATCGTGAAAAGAGATTTTCGTTTTGAAAATAAAATGTAGAGACACATAAAATGTATAATGTGACTGGACCATGAATAGCTCTTTTAAATTAATTAAAAAGGAGAGAGAGAGAGCAGTGAATAGTAATAAAATGAAATTGACATATTTACAATAGAATGTGACTGGACCACAAATAGCTACTTTAAAGTTATAAAAAAAGCACGGTGAACAAAAATAAAGAGAAATGTACACATTTAATATTACGTTGCAAAATGCACTGGACAATCCAAAAGGTAGACCATCAATCGCTCTTCTAAATTCAAAAAAAAAAAAAAAAAGCACGGTGAACAATAACAATGAGAAATTTGCAGATTTACAATTACGTTCTAAAAATGCACTGGACATTCCAAAAAAGTAGACCATCAATTGCTCCTTCAAAAAAGGAAAAAAAAAACACTGTGAACAGTAATAAAGAAAAATATGTATATTTACAAAAGTAGACCATCAATTGTTCCTTTAAAATCAAAAAAAAAAAAGCACGCTGAACAACAATAAAGAAAAAATTACGTATGTAAAATTACGTAGTAAAAATGCACTGATCAATCCAAAAAAGTAGACCATCAATTGCTCCTTTTATTAAAAAAAAAAAAAAAAAGGAAAAAACGAAAAAAAAAAAGCACGGTGAACAATAATAAATAAAAATGTACATATGTACAATTACGTTGTAAAAATGCACTGATCAATCCAAAAAAGTAGACCATCAATTGCTCCCTTAAGTTCAGAAAAAAAAGCATGGTGAACAAAAAAAAAAAAAAGAAAATTACAGATGTACAGTTACGTTGTAAAAATGCACTGATCAATTCAAAAAAGTAGACCGTCAACTGCTCCCTTAAATTAAAAAAAAAAGGTGTATAATAATAAAGAAAATTTACATATGAACAATTACGCTGTAAAAATGCACTGATCAATTACTTTTTGGCAATCTGAAATCAATTAGAATATTATATTTGGCGCTAAATGTACACCACTCCGTAAGGCGTTAAAATAATTTCCAACATTGGGTATATCATAGCAAATAGTATGGATATGAAAACGAAGTATTGATTGGATGTTTGGCGAGAAAATATAGTAACATACTTTGATTGAAAACAGCAATAGGTACAAAGAACAAAATAGTGTTCGTCTGGAAAATAATGGCATGACATCTAAGCCTCTACAAATCTAAAGGAGTTCCGAAATATGAAACCGAATCTCATTTGTTTTTAAAAAAAGAAAAATCTGTTAATCAAATACCATTTTTATCCTTTATTATACTTGAGACAGTTATTGGGAAAACTTCTATTATTGAGGGTTCTTGGCGCGATTTAAAAGATCGCCAAATTTACGGTAGCAAGCAATTCCAACTATCTGCCAGAGAGTTGAGTTGATACACTAAATACTCGATTGGATTGATGAAAGCCTTCGAAAATGGCGTTTTAAATTGAAATTACAAAGACAGAATCAGGTCTAAAATTGAAATAAAAAAATAACTACCCATCGGATTTTGTTGAAACTGGTCTCTAAACCTTCCCAGTACCAAAAGGAACAAACGGTGAAAGTTTCAGTCAAATCTCCCGGGTAGTTTCTGAGATCTTAGGGAACACACACACACACCAACATTCATTTTTATATATATAGATATTACCCCTCCCCCTGAGGGTCCTGGATGTTTTGCTTTAGTATGTGCCGTCAGGGGCCGCTGGAGATTGAGTATACCAAAAATGAACTCTAAGAATCTTTATGGGGCTGAGATACAGAGGGGTGAAAACCCCGGTTTGGTTACTCGCGTAAACAGTCCTAGTCGCTTTTTTACATTTTTATTGGCGATGGAAATTTCTTGGCGGCTTGTATTTGGTTTTCTTGGCGGGGCGGGACGCTCCCGCGTCCCGTGATAATAAATGGGTGTGAATATTTGGGTGTGAGTGAGTATACTTTTTATACAAATCCACAGTTTGAGCCGGATATTTACCAAATTTCGTACTAAAGTCCTTAGCTGCTCAGAAATTCACATTGAAGATTTTCGAAACATCGGAACTAGAAAAAAAAAAAAAAAAATCCAAAGAGGTCTAATTTAAATTTTTAGTCATACTGCCTGGTTAGCCAGTTTCGTAGGATTATATTGGGGAAATAACAACAATAAGTTTCCGTCGGATCTTTACCAAATTTGTGACAAAGTGTTTTCAATACTCAGAAATTTCATATGGAGGGGGAGATAGGTGTGTTTAAAAAAATCCGATAAGGTCTCAATTTAAATTTTGAAATAGCTATTCCTTCACTTTGGCGTGAAATTGTACACAATTTTTTTTTATTTGAGCTTGATTGGTGAACATGCGTCTTTTGGCAAAACTTTTATTTTCAGGGTAGACCGTGCAATGCCTGAGGAAACAGATAGTAAAAAAAAATTACGATGTTTATTCCTCTCATTTCTCAACGAAAGTTATATTTTTACGAGCGTGTTACATTCTGAAATGTTTTACGGCAATTTTTTACTTACTCTCATGCAGGGTCTCCAATAAAGCGTAAATAATAATAAAAGCAAAATCTAGATAAAATCATCTTTATTAAATTGATTTAAGGCTAAAAAGATGAAATATTTTAAAATAATACACCAATAAATAAAACTTTCTGTTCACAGTAATACATTTCGCACTATTTTAAACGCGTTTATTTTCATTAAAAAATTAAAGTTACTTCTTTAGCTACATTTTCTTTTTCCTCTGGTGTTTAGCAAAAATTGCATTACTTATTTGTGATTTCTGTCTCAAACGCTTTTAAAAATTCTGGATTCTGTATTCTTAAACAAATTAAGAATCTGACCTAACTGCTATGAGTTAAACCCTCCAAAACCATTGCTAGTACTTTTCAAACTTGTCTCTCATTAGTCAGATAAGTCATGTGAATTCCGGAAGTTTGAAAAAAAAAAAGAATTAATAATAAT
>JAXGGA010024702.1:0-11657 GCA_038373865.1 Uloborus plumipes | reverse complement strand
TGTATTTACATATTTTGCATTTCCTAAATAAGTTAAAAGTAGTTTAAAATTAAAACAAATTAAATAACCTTTCCAAACATTTTTTCTTCATTAGAACGAGTATAAACACCAGGCACATGTGTATCAAATGTAACCTGAGTTACCATGGAATGACCTTTTAACTATCAAATTTAAATGATGGAAACAAATAGCTTAACGAGATAAAGTCTTTTTTTTTTAGTGTAGAAAATAACGTTCAATTTTTTTGAGCTCCTATGAACCATCGCATCAATCATTGTTCCGAACATTGAATACCCCTCATTACCTTAGAAATGTGCTTCTGATAGACATTTCTCGATTTAGGCATTAGAGGACACATGCTTCTTTAAAACAATGTGTGTTGAAATCTTCA
Source organism: Uloborus plumipes (assembly GCA_038373865.1). Taxonomy (NCBI): domain Eukaryota; kingdom Metazoa; phylum Arthropoda; class Arachnida; order Araneae; family Uloboridae; genus Uloborus; species Uloborus plumipes. The sequence continues at coordinate 11,266 of JAXGGA010024702.1, read as the reverse complement.
AAAATACCAACATTTAAGAGGGATAAAAGGGCCAACTTACAGATGCGCAAATTTTCTGTCAAATTATTTGTTTGGGGCCAGATAATTCCACACCTTCAGTTAGCGGAAAGAAAATTGAATCAATAAAGGAAAGAATCTTATTTTTATTTATTTTTACTAAATAAGAGACTTAAAATACATTTAGAAATTCGTGGGCCCCTAAAAATTTGGCTTATTCGGTAATCCGGCCCTGCTGCTAGCCTCACAACTAAAACGAAAAATGTCTTCTGTTAAGAACTGGTTTGGTTGTGTAACTGTACTACACGTTTTTAAACACTGACATTTTTTTTTTTTTTTGACATAACTCGCGCGATGCCCAATAAGTTCCAGTCAATCATTCCTCATTTTAAATTTTCATTTCTCCTATTTATTAATATTTATCTGAAGTTTTTTTATTCAGTCTGCTTTTAAATTGCACTAAAAAAGTTTGCGCGTTTAGTATTTGTTAAATCTGGGGCCCCCATCATATTTGGGGGTCCAATAAAACAAGTGTTCATTACTCCCCCCCCCCCTCAGCGCAAGCCCTTATTACAAAATCTAAATATATTATGTTTATACGCTGCCTAAAACTTTTACCATTTTATATTCGCTTTTTTCATCGAAATATCTTCTTCAATATGAAAACCTAACATGATATTTTGTTTATCTTCAAATTGCGATTTGTTTACTTTAGAGCTCGTTTTATTCTCATTAAACTGATTTACCGTCTCGTTAAACTGTTTGGTAGATGTAACTAGATATTAATTCGAAACTTCCCTGAGGAAAATTTATTTCTTCTTTTTTTCACTTTAAGGAGTTAGTTTAATGCATTTTTATAGCAAGTAAAATAAGTGCACTAGAAGAAACTAGTATTTGATAATTTAGCTACTTTTTGTTATACCAGTCCAATGAAAGTAGATACTGATAGCTAATTTTTTTTAAATTAATTTGCTAATTGAAGAAATGCTATACAAGATCACTAAACATTTAGGTTGATACATAATTTTCAAAATGTTCGACAGTTTAGATTATATTCGTTACTTTCAGTGAACGTAAGTACTGGCTGTGTGAAATATGTGCACAAAAATGAATTTACACGTACTAAAAATAATTAAACAGTTTCTGGTAGATTAAAATGATCTCAAAAGTAAAGTTTGTTACTGTCAATTCATAAATAGATAAATGCTCTATTAAAATCCATTTTCGACGTAATCGTTTCAGGTGTGAGACACCTCTAAAGAAAGAACTGGAAGACAGTCAAGACACAAGTGAAAAGGGTCCGGATATCATTCCTTTCGCAAATGAGACGGAAGGGGAATATTTTAAAAATGAAACAGAAGGTAAATATTTCATGACGACATTTGACTATTTTATCAGCGTGTTGAATTTGAAACCATTAGTTTTTGAATTTCAATTAGCCTATAATAATAACAGCACCAAATATTGTTTTAATAATTGGAATTTAGGCGTTGAAATTCCTCTGATGTACAGGGTGTCCCCGCTTTTTCCAAGCAATGTTAGTGAAGAGACCATACCTGTTTCAAAATAATTTTAGTATAAATTTTGTTTTTCCACTTTCTCATTTCCCCGGTGAAATTGTTTGTCCGTGTAAACTCATTCTCAAACAAGTTTATTCTTCCTTTTTTTAATTTTTATTTTATCCATTTATTTTGATGCTTTAGTTTTATGACTTTTTGTTAATATGACTAATCCATCTTACTTAACTTTTTGTACCCTACGACGAGGTGTAAAGCACTAGGATTTTTATGAATAAATTTTCATTTAAATGAAACAGTAAAAATGACAATCCAGTAATATGAAACAGTATTCTAAGAACGCGAGAAAACCCTCAAACTTAAATGTTTTACTTAAAAATGAATATGTGGGGGGAATAAATACAAAGTTCTTGCTGAGGGTTCGTTTCCACCTAACTACTTTTTGATCAGCTATAATCATAAAAATAGAGTATATGTAAATTAAAGTTGTCCTGCACTACACAATGATGACACTTACATGGCGTTGAAATTTGAAATAGGCGTTTTTCATAGGTAAACGTCATGCAAACGTCACGCTGACGTGACGATGTTTTTATCAAGAAACGTTCTAATGTAATTCATTTCCAGTAGCGATTGTAATTTGCGATCGCCTGTTTCACTTGAATTCCTGCCTTAATGTTCAGTTCATGTAAACGTAGACGCAATTCTATACAACCATCATACTCAACAGCTTGTAGCTAGAACACCTGAACATTTACCATTACGTGTGAAAGATGCGTTTCTTTCTTAATTTGATATTTCCGAATAACTATTTAACTTGCTTTTCCCATGTCGCAGACCATTTCCAAGAAAGAACGTAACTCCAAATTTTGCCAGCATATAGTGAAGTAACTTTATTGGATAGCGCATGGCAGCGTTATCACATCTGGACCAGCTTTTACGTCTATAGCCCATACCGTTTTAGCATTCACAATGACAACGGACTTTGTAGAACACCCTGTACATTACTTACCAAATGCTTTATTTGCATACATATGTACTATATTGTAACATAATGTGTGTGTATATTTTTATTCATTAAGTTTTTTTTTGTTTTCAGTATATTTTACTGGAGGCTCAACGGAACAGTTAAGACACATTCGACCCATACCAAAGCTATCGGGGTCACCAACGGACTTTGGTCATAGAACACTAGACACCCGATTATAGCAAAAGTATAGTGATGTTCTTAACACCACTTTTAAAGGTAAATTCCTAATCTATTAACAATCAACAGAACACTTATAGTGTAACAAATAATTATCTAGTAACATCCAAAAGAACATATAGGGTAACAATAACAAATAATTGAAATTAAAGACAAAAAGAGATTTTAAAAATAAAGAATTAAAAACGCTTAAATTTTAAGTGATTTATTGTAATCAAGTAGTTCATTGGGTAAACAAGGGTTTCAATTTAATTTCGATTAATAAAACAATCAAAATATGTATCTATATTTAGCGTTTATGGCATTTTGCTTTAGAATCCTCAAACTTATTAATTCCACTTTACAAATCGATGGTTGATATGCTTAAGATAAGGTCTTAATAATATGTTAGTTTGGTGTCTTAATAGGTATAATTTTTTTATTGTGGCACTGATTCTAAGGTTTTTTCAATTTGATTGGCAAATAAAAAAATACTTGTAAAGTTAAATTAAATGTATTTACTTTTAGTAATATTGATTTAATTATTTCATTAGAGCCTAGAATGTTATCTTTAATGTATGAACATTTATCTTATGTATAATATTTCTTGTTTTAATGCTTTCTTTAGGCTTCCAGGGATTCTTCATTCATACTTCATTCATTCCATCCATAGATGAATTTTCCACGAAAATATGAATTATTAACTGAAGATGAATTGCCATATCTTCCCTACAGAGTTGGTTTATTGACTATAGGTATGTTGTGTTTGAAAGTCGAAATTGCATCTCAGATTTAGAAAAAAATTGTACCTCAATCAGGAACCCTTAAATTAAATTCATCTTAATTTAATTTTAAAAATCAGTAATTTAAACTGCCGATGATTTATGTTTTTATTGAATAAATTTTGGTTTATTTTTTAATATAGTTTATTTATTATAGTTTATTTTTATGTAGAGGTTTGCTTAAACTATCTTTTCTTTTTTTTAAATTATTTCACAGCACAATGTCAACACCTATTTTATTTTATCTTAAATCTTTCTTTAGCGTTTGACTATTTAAATATTTAAGTTGCAATAATGTTTATTTACTTAATCATTAACTAAAAGCCAACTTTTTTTGGAATTAGCTGCACCGAAAATTCCAAAAATTCCTGCATACTTAGTTTTACAGTTTGGTCAACACGTACTTTTTTTATTCATTGAAAAAAATTTGCAACTGCTCTTAGTCATTTCATTAAAGTAATTGGGAGATTTGTGGAGTTTAACTATATGTTAAATATTAACAACTTTAATGTAAAATTCAAATTTCGTTATTAGTTCTAGCCATAATATGGTACTATTGGAATGTAAAATTGGAATGTAATAAATTTAAACGTAAAAAAATAAATAAAATAAAATAAAATAAAATAAACTCTTATTAATCAACAATAATGTCTCATGAATTATAAAAACGACAATTACATGCATTCGTCAAAATATGTTTTTCCAGTATTCTTCAATCAATTCTTAAAAAAACCAATACGTTTATAGACGTTGGAAAACAACACATCAAGACCCGGACTTAAGGACATGTTCAAGTTTCAAAACGCCCTGTTTTTCTGTAAACTGGTTTTTTACCAATTTAAGTGGGTGGTTTACTTTTTTTTTTCTTTTTGCTTGAATGTATTTCTGATTGAAACGCATGCAACCCGATAACGTTTCTAAAACTTTAATTAAAAAAAGTATTTGCAGTCACAGAAAGTTTTTTTTCTCTTTGCGCAGAACAGTATTTATTTTCCTCACTTGAAGTACTTTTCACGTTGTATAGCCTTCTAAACGATTAAAAAATTATTTATATGGCGGCCGTACTAACGGAAGCAATAGTTCTTCCAAAAGAAAATTGCTTCAACAAATTCACTTATTATAGTTTGAAATTTGATCATTGTTAGTTTTTCGGTACTTAGAAAAAAGCACATAACATTATAAAAAACTTAGTAAAGCAGTTGTTATTCAATAATGATACGAGGGCAATTCAGAAACTAACCTCCGATTGGTCACAGTGCGGGTAGTGGGGGGAGTAGCGCGCCATCTGTGCATTCACACGCTCAGCAGGTCAGTCGGCATCAAGCCGTAGTCGAGTGAACATCGTACCTGCGCTAGTTTAGTTTTTGTGGCAGTTTGAAATGTGTGCTGCAATAGAAAATCCCGCCAAATGTGAAGTGCGTGCTGTTATAAGGTTTTTTACAGCCAAAGGATACTCTGCAGCAGCTATTCATCGCCGTGGTATGCTGACTTCCGGTATCGTTTTTTTTGCACGATAACGCCCGTCCTCACTCTGCTCGCAGAACAACAGCCCTTCTTGAGTCCTTCAAGTGGGACGTTTTCAACCATCCACCTTACAGCCCAGATCTGGCGCCAAGCGATTATCACCTCTTCATGCATATGAAGAAATGGCTCGGGTCCCAGCGGTTTGATGACGACGAAGAGCTCAAAGATGCGGTCACAGGCTGGCTCAAGGCACAAGCGGGTGATTTTTTCGCAGAAGGAATTTCAAAGCTTGTGAAGAGATACGATAAGTGCCTCAATCGTTATGGAGACTATGTCGAAAAATAGTGCAAAGATGTAGTTGTAAGATGTATATATTAAAATATTTTTACTTAACTTGGTGTATTTTTTTCAATCAACCGGAGGTTAGTTTCTGAATTGCCCTCGTAGAATGATTCTTTTGAAATGATTTCGGCATTTAATGTTTAGAAAATAAAAAAAATGCGTAAAACTTTTTTGCTGAATTTCAATAAAGAAAAATCTGGTATGGACCCCACACTATTTCCTTTTACGTGTAAATTTCTTAGTAGTTGCCTTAAGTGTTAAAAAAAGTGCTTGGAGTGAGCAAGGTAACAATTCAAATAATTACTCCCCTAATCTGCCACGAAACAATGCAAAAAATATTTTGCAATGGTTAATTTTCAAAATATTGCTGATTTTAATATCATTCAGTGAATTTTTCGCAAAATATCGCCAATAGCGCCAAGTTGAACCCAAATTCAAAAAATTATTTTTTCGCCAAATTTGTCGCCAACTTGGCGATATGTCGCCAAGTTGGCGTCAAACACTTGGCGAGCTAAAGCTTGGCGACATATCGCCAAGTGGTCGCGCCAATTCATATCACTTGAGTCTGCATTGAAATTAACACTGATTTACCCCAAAAAAGGGGTAAAACACCACCTTGGGAACATTCAAATGCAACCACAAGGGGAGGTGCACAACTAGACCATCCTCAGAGCCTACATACCAAGCTAGAAGCTTCTACGGCATATAGTTTTTGAGTTTTGCGACCCACATACATACATACGCACACACGTACATACAGACGTCACGAGAAAACTCGTCGTAATTAACTCGGGGGTAGTTGAAAAAAAAATTTCGGTTGCTTATATGTTGGTAGGTACATATGCACGTGCTGACAGGTCAAAAAAACTAAGGAATTTTCATTCGGGGGTGAGCAAAATCAAAATTTAGACTCAAATTTGAGTGATTTTTTTTTCGCGATCACAATACTTCCTTTACTACGTAAAAGGAAGTAAAAATATATCCGTACAATTATTTTAAAGCTGATCTGGGAAACTCTGCAATAACATTTGCCATTCCAAAGATATATCTTTTGATCTGCGCTTTTAGAATAGCGACTAAAATGTTCTACAGTGCGTAAACAGTTTTCTTTTACACTCTTAGTGTTAGATACATACTCTCAAATAATGGTCTAAAAAGTTAATTTAAAAAAATGGAACAAAAGCTATATTAAAAATGAAAGAGTACTTCGTAACTATTTTGCATAAAAAATATTAAACTTGCATTTTTAAATGCGCTAAAGCAATATTAAATGTATAAAGCATTAAGAACCGCCCCTGAGTCAGGGCTTAAAGCAGAAACATGTAATACACCGCCAACTCGGTTATTTCCATCTATGGACTGCAGTTTCGTGCTTATTATGCACTCATCAGCATGGAATAGGAAACTAACAGAGTTAGAGGCAAAAAAAATCTGTTATAGAGCAACGAGAGAGCCAAAAACACTGGTAGCTAATGTGAAATTAGAATAGAGGTTATTTTCCTATTCCATGTTGAGTGCATAATACGCACAAAACTGCAGTCCATGGATAGAAATAACCAATATTAAATGTGTTTTATTGATCATGTAAGAAATTCATTGATACAGTTATCAGTATTCTGAAAACAGTTTTGCAGTTTTAAGTAACGCATATTAAGCTCTTATAATTAGTAAAGCATATTTACTTTTTTTTATTTTTTGATAGGATATAATGACTTGTTGGAGACGCTTATACGATTCGTTGAACGAAGACAAAAGTGATGAAAAGAAAGGAACTGAAAGGTTTATGAAAGAACAAAATATTGACATTCCTCTCCAAAATTCACATTATTCAAATATATTTGAAGAAAAAAAAAACTCGGCCAAAACACAGCAATCATTTGAAAGTATGAATATTGGATAAAAGTGAAAGTATTTTTGGCTGTTTAGAAAACAGTACTGATGTTTTGGTTATTATTTCGATTTTACATTATATCTTGTTCTGCACATTTTTGTAAATATAAAAACATGTTTAACGTTAATTGTTAATTCTGATACTCTGCACTTAAGCTGCAAAATGTTGGTTTTATTCTGGTGTAATGTACTAAAGGTATGTGGACTTTTCATGCTATTTTGATCACTGCCATATAATGTTAAACATGGTTTCACCATGTTATGTGATTTAATTACGATAATTCCTTTAAAATGATCACATTACCATTGCGTTTCTTTAAATTACTCACGAAATGTTAAGTGGTTTCAAGTATATAAAAATAGATTGAAAGAAAATAATACTAGTTATATTTTATCCGTTAAAAAATCCGTTACTTATGAGATATTGTGTTGCAGATGAACGTTGGTCTTACCCTTCATTCCCTTGTGGTTTAAATTACATATGTTTTTATCATTTATAACAGTAGGATTAAAGTAAAAAAAAAGTACTGTATAAAAGATGGGAAAAAAAGTACAGCACTAACACAAAGGAATTATTTAAGAGGCCTGTACATAATGAGGGATTACCAATTGATAAATAATTTTTCTATTGCGAGACAGCAAGTTTCTAATGAAAGCTGGCACTTTCCCTCTTATTTATCAATTAAAACATGCTTAAAATTTAAAGTACTTTTTTTTTCAACATTTGGAGAGTTAGAAAAAATATATTTTTTTTCTATGAAAGTTTCATAATTAATTTTCTATTTTGGGAATACCTCTTGATTAACTATAAATAAAGTATACTTTTACTCGTTTGATGGATTTTGTATTACGATTTTACGATTATTAATGCAGGAAACAAAATATCAATAAACTTAGAACTTCGTCTTCCTTTTATTAACCGACTTCAACAGAGGAGGATGTTATACAATTCGTCGGAGATTTTTTTTTTTCGTATGTTATAAGATTACTCGAAGACGCCTGGACCGATTTCAAAAAGTCTTTTTTTGTTTGAAAGGATTTTCTTTCCGATTGGTCCCATCCTCTCGTGGTCCGGGTTTGATAACGGGAACTTGTAGAAATCGATCGAAATAGAAATCGGGATCACAGTAATCGTAATAATGACAATTTTGAATGCAAGGGTTCTCTGGATTAGTTCATTTCTATGGTCTTTTTATCTTCATGTATAATGCTGATAACATTGTTTTGAAATATCTATGTCCTGCTTCTTTCTCCTGAATGCCTTTCAACTGAAAGTCGAACTAGGTACCGATAGAATGGTAATTTTTCAGGCTTCATTAGTTTTAATTTATATAATTATACGATTTTAATTAACGAATATATCAATTAATAAGTAGTCAAATTTAAAGCGATTTGTCCTAAATGATTAAATATGAAATGCATTATTGTTACAAAACGTGGTTGCTATGACGCAGTAATAATAGTGATAATAAGAATTTTGAATGAAGGTATAACTTTATCAAACATGAAACTTATTAGCGGTCCACGTACGTAGTAAATCTTAAAATCTTATAAACCGCGAGTAACTACTATTGCTTTGAAATATAAATTAGTTGAAATGCCCTTAATATTTAAATTGCTTTGATTAAACTTGTACACAAATAAAAACCAGAGAATAACGAGGGTTAGATTTTAGTGTCAATCGTTTAAAATATTAACTCGTTGATAGTTTCTTACATAGTTTATTTTATGGAGCATTTACTTACGAAAATTAGGTGAGGTTTCGTAATGGAAACATTTCCTTATTTCATTAGTACATTTACACTAAAAAGAATAAAATAAAAATATTTTGGAAAAAAAAATTGAACCGACTTTGGAACTTCACTCGGCAAGTGCTCTAAAAAGTAAAAAATAATTTTATTCTTTGAACACCATCGATACAACATTTAAACATAAGTTTTGAAGTCGGTGCAAAAAATATAGGTAAAATAGTTTGTTACATTTTGCAGAGACACCATCGAAAATTAAGAACTGAATATTTGTACCATTACATAAATATGTGGTTGTCAATGTAGTATATGCGAATGCGATTAAAGAACCTGGATTCAATGAAATTTATATTTATAGTTGAATTATAATTTCACATGATTCTATTTAGTGTTTTTGCGTCGACTTCAAAACTTATGTTTAAATGTAGTATCGATGGTGTTCAAAAAATATAAAATAATTTTGGAAAAAAATAGAACCGTTTTCAGTTGAAAATTGCTCTAAAAAGTAAAAAATATTTTTTTTTCTTTGAACACCATCGAAACTACTTTAAAACATAAGTTTTGAAGTCGGCGCAAAAGCAATATATAGAATCATACGGAACTGCAATTCAACTATATAATGGATCCAGGTTCTTTAAAAGCATTCGCATACATTTCAATCATTACCACGCATTCGTGTTATGGTAAAAATATTCTGCTTTTAATTTTCAATGGTTTCTCTGAAAAATGTTAGAAAAATATGGTTAAATATCATTTTACCTATCGTTTTTGCGCCGACTTCAAAACTTATGTGTAAAAGAAGTTTCGATGATGTTCAAAGAAAAAAATTATTTTTTACTTTTTAGAGCAATTTCCAACTGATCGGTTCTATTTTTTGTTTTCCATAATTATTTTATTTTATTCCTTTTAGTGTAAGTGTACTTATGAAATAAGGTAATGTTTCCATTACGAAACATCACCTAATTTTCTTAAGTAAATGATCCATAAAATAAACTGTGAAAAAAAAGGAAGAAACTATTAACGCGTCTAAAATTTTAAACAATTGACACTAAAAAATAATCTTTGTTATTCTCTGGTATTTATTTGTGTACTAGCTTAATCAAAGCCATTTGAATATCAACGGCTTTTCAACTAATTTATATTTCAAAGCAATTTTAGTTTCTCGTTGTTCATAAGATTTTTACACATAAGATATACGTTGACCGCTGATTAGTTTCATGTTTGATTGAGTTAAGTCTTCATTTAAAATTATCATTATCATTACAGTTTCATATCAACTACGTTTTGTAACAATGGATTTCATATTTAATCATTTAGGACAAATCGCTTTAAATTCGACTACTTATTAATATTTCATACTTACTCCAGAGAAGCCTTGGTTAAAAATTTTCATCATGATTACTATTAATATTGCTGTTGCGAGGCAACAAATTTTTGCAACAATGGATTGAAAATTTAATCATTTAATGGGGAAATGACATGAAATTTACTGTTTTCCTTAATAGTTTTTTTTCTAGTGAACAAATATCGTCATATGAGTAAATGGTACCTAAGTTACACCATCTCCTATCGGTTAAAAAAATCGTCCAAATCGGTTTAGTAGATCAGATGTTATGTGCGAACGAACAAAAAAAGTATACTTTTTGAATTGATAACCTCCTCCTTTGTTGAAGTCGGTTAAAAATTATTTTTTACTTTTTAGAGCACTTGCCGACTGAAGTTCCGAAGTCGGTTCAATTTTTTTCAAAAATATTTTTATAATTATCGAGTTGATAAAATAGTAGCGCAATATGAAATTTGAAAAATGAAAGGTAAATTACTATTTCTACTAAATGCAAACACGTGTTCGAATTTTAGAAATTTTCATTTTCATACGCAACTACTGGTTACGTAAAGTTACATTTTACCTTTGATTGCTCATCCCAGATATTAAGAAAGTAAAAAATGTAATGTTTACCTCATGTTGGTAAGAGCAATATTATTGATGGTAAAAAAATGACTTTTCTTAAGAAACTAAGTTAAAATTCGAATTTTTGTAAGACTAAAACAAAATTAAACTATGAACTTTTGATCAGGAACATGCATAAAATGTTCAACAAATTAAAAATAATCATACGTTAGGAACAATTGATTAAAGTACCGTACTATATAAATCAATTCTTAAAAAATAATTCTCTCTTTTTTTATGTAGCTTCTAAGATAATATCCCTTCCCATCTCCCTTTTTTTAATTTTGAAGAAAATTTTGATTTTGTTTACTTTAAATAATTCTACATAAAGCATTTGTATATAGCCGCTTACAAGAAGCAAAGCAAAAAGATTAGCAAAAATAAAAAAGAAA
>JAXGGA010024701.1:0-11658 GCA_038373865.1 Uloborus plumipes | reverse complement strand
AGACCCCAGAGGGTACATACATTTTTTACTAAATTTTTTTTCTGCCTACGATATAATATTTAAAAATGTATTTTATAAGAAGAAATAAAATCAGCAATTAACATAAACTGGGAAGCTGGGAATAACTTTGAAAACTTAGCTTTTTTCCTTGAGATTGTGAATGATGTCATTTTCGATAAAGAAAAGATCATATTAAAACTGATACAGAACACACTTTGCAATGGTTATGTGCTGCAATCTGTTAATAACGAATTGAAACAATACCAAGGTACTAATTGAACACTATTATTTGGTTGAAATGCTCATTTTTGGGAAATTCAGATCCTTTTTTAGACCGGCCCTAAGAAGGGACGCTAGGCATTAATATTTTAACATAATTCTAGTCTTTGAAAGCTGTTTTGTGAAAAACTGATATGTCTGTTACCGTGGAATTGTCCTCCACTGATGTGTCCGATAGTATTAGACCATTCAATGGATAATTTTACCTTACTTTGGAGTTAAAAAACTAATTTGAGAGTTTTACATCACCAATTCCTACTGTAACGCATAATTTTGGTCGTCAAATGTGTCCATAATAATAATTTTAAACGGATTTATGTTTGCGGAATTTATGTTCTCGATTGCGGTTGAATGAAAAGAAAAATATCGACACTTCGCTAACCATGAGTTTGCACATTTTTATTTTAGGAAAGACAAGCTGCAATAAAATTGCCCAAAGGCACAAAGGCGGACTGCAACATCAATAAAACTCAGCATTTAGATGTCTAGATATCGGCGTTGGAGATACTCCAATACTTCTTTTTCTAGTTCCAACAACAAATGTACTCAATGAGTATTCTCCAGAGAAACATTCCGGGAAAACAAAGCGATTTAATTGCGATGGACGAAGTTCTTTCTAAGACTGCCCTTTTCATAAACAACATGTTTGTTTAAAACGAAATGGCTGTAAGCTTGTGGCACGAATGAAAACAAAAAACAAAAAAAGCCCGCAGATTACCAAAGTTAGATTATTCCAATTGCTCTCCTCAAGTAATTAAAACTTAAGTGTGCTTTAGCACGGATTAAAACGCCTCGTTTTGTCGCATCAATTACAGCGCTGAAGAAGCCAAGGTGGCACTCCGACAAAGACAAAACCGAAGGGTTATAAAACACTAAAGGGGATTCGAAAATGAAGTTGTTCAAGCTTAAAAATTGAGTTTTGGAGAAAGTTTTATAGATAAAAGGAAACGTGTGGATATAAGTTTGCTTTTTTTGCAGAATTTTCGTCTCTCTTGAGGGAGTTTCCGAGTTTTCCAAAGCGGGAACACGTGCCTAATTTAACAGAAATATCCCAGAATTTAAGGAACTTTCTTTCTTAAAAGTAATTACACTAAATCATTGTTGTTTATTATCATCATTTCCGAAATTAAATGTGGGTCTCGTGTTTTTAAAACTCCCAAATGAGAGTTTCAAGCATTATATTTATACAATTTTGAGATGAAGATAAAAGTAAAACATGTTTCGAAGCACAATCTCTCATCACAAAAGTAATTGTTGCATAGGGAACATTGCATTATTATGCAGATGCGACGACTTTTTTTTTTTTAACATTCTTAAAATATTTCGATGCAAACCAGGATAGGCACGATTTATAAGTATTCACTTGAATTGTTATTTTTATTTCCATGTCCCAAAATGACTTCTAGTTTCAGCCTATCAAGTTAGGAGAAATTGTTCCTAGCCTAAAACAAATAGTTAAACCAATTTGGAAATACTGTCGGCCCCGCTTAAACGAATACTGTTGGTTCCAAGAAATGTTATTCGATTAAGCGGGGATCTTTAACATTGCACCTACGGCATCGGTTCCGGGGTGTCTTATTCGTATAAGCGGGGTATTCGTTTATCCGCTACCCGATTAAGCGGGGACGACAGTACATTACTTTTATTAGTGTTCAGATAAATGAAAATCCTTCAGAGCCCTACCAGAGCGTTTCGAAGTTTGTGTTAAATGGGATAGATATATTTGTTATCCTCCGTTGTACAGAGGTTCAGCAAAAATGAGACACTCCTGCAACCTTTGGTTTTAAGTCATATTTCTGATCTATTTATGGTATTTGACTTATATGTGGAGACTGCTGTGACCTAACTACCAGAAAGAAAATTCCGGCTGCGCTGTTGCTTAGAACTGTTTTGAGGCCATACAATTCCATGAAGGTGTGAAAATATTCAAGCATGATTTGATGACGTTAAATACACTGGTTAACGTCGAAGGAAGAAGAAATTTGTACGGAACTATGTCTTGTATTATATTTCTCAAGTCATTTGTACGGGTGTGACATTTTATGCAATTTATTTCGGCATTTTAGAGCTTTGTGTTTGAAGTTTTAGACAGCAAAGGTAACCATTTTGTTAACTGACTTCAACAAAGGAGGAGGTTATCAATTCAAAGCTTGTACTTTTTTTTTTTTGTTTGTTCGCACATAACATCTGATCTACTGAACCGATTTGGACGATTTTTTTTAATCGATAGGAGATGGTGTAACTTAGGTACCATGTACTCATATGACGATATTTGTTCAGTAGAAAAAAAAATATGGAAAACAGTAAATTTCATGTCATTTCCCCATTAAATGATTAAATTTTCAATCCATTGTTGCAAAAAATTGTTGCCTCGCAACAGCAATATTAATAGTAATCATGATGAAAATTTTGAACCAAGGCTTCTCTGGAGTAAGTATGAAATATTAATAAGTAATCGAATTTAAAGCGATTTGTCCTAAATGATTAAATATGAAATCCATTGTTACAAAATGTGGTTGATATGAAACTGTAATAATAATGATAATGAGAATTTTAAATGAAGGCTTAACTAAATCAAACATGAAACTCATTAGCGGTCAACGTACCTAGTATGTGTTAAAATCTTCTGAACAACGAAAAACTAGATTTGCTTTGAAATATAAATTAATTGAAATGCCGTTGACATTTAAATGGCTTTGGTTAAGCTAGTACACAAATAAATACCAGAGAATAACAAAGATTATTTTTTAGTGTCAATCGTTTAAAATTTTAGACGCGTTGATAGTTTCTTCCTTTTTTTTCAGTTTATTTTATGGAGCATTTACTTAAGAAATTAGGTGAAGTTCCGTAATGGAAATATTACCTTATTTCATAAGTACACTTACACTAAAAAGAATAAAATAAAATTATTTTGGAAAAAAATAGAACCGGAACAATTGGAAATTGCTCTAAAAAGTAAAAAATATTTTTTTTCTTTGAACACCATCGAAACTACTTGAAAACATAAGTTTTGAAGTCGGCACAAAAACGATAGGTAAAATGATATTTAACCATATTTTGCCAACATTTTTCAGAGAAACCATTGAAAATTAAAAGCAGAATATTTATACCATTACACGAATGTGTGGTAATGAATGAAATGTATGCGAATGCTCTTAAAGAAGCTGGATCCATTAAAATTTATATAGTTGAATTGTAGTTGCGTATGATTCTATACATTGTTTTTGCGCCGACTTCAAAACTTATGTTTAAAAGTAGTTTCGATGGTGTTCAAAGAAAAAAAATATTTTTTACTTTTTAGAGCAATTTCCAACTAAAGTCAGTTCTATTTTTTTCCAAAATTATTTTATATCATAACAAAGTATCAACTTTCTAAAAAGAGTTTTATATTAATACATATAATATTGATTTGCTCGTGGTTGCGGGTGTGACTGTATGGTTTACTACTGTTTTAGTGGGATAACACATTATTGTTGCATTTGGTTCAATACGCAACTAAGAACATTAATACGTAATTAAAAATGATGACTATCGTACGCTTTTATGATCATTCGCACTTTTAGATCTATTTTAGTATTATTTCTCTACTAAATATCACAGGACACAGGAGGCGTAAATCGTAGATCGTTTGTGCATTTAACTTAATGATACATGTTTTTTTATGCCGTTAATTGAATCGTAAAAATGTAGTTAATACTTTTCATCTATACTTTATTGTTTCATGCTTTTATATCGTGGGGTTACAAGTGAAACACACTAAGTCAAAATTGAGGGAAAGAAATGAACCTTAGTTGAAATATTGAAATTCTGCTTCCTTCTACTCCAACTGACCCCAATCCTTTCCTTCCAGACGGCCTGGGTGGTCAGCAGCACGAGAAGCCCAGCCAGAGCGTGTCTGCTGCGGACAGCCCTGCCGACCCCTCCGCAGACGATGACCCCAAGAAGAAGAAGCGGCAACGGCGGCAAAGGACGCACTTCACGAGTCAACAGCTCCAGGAACTCGAGGCCACATTTGCAAGGAACAGGTATCCCGACATGAGCACCAGGGAGGAGATCGCCATGTGGACGAACCTCACAGAGGCTCGAGTTAGGGTGAGTGGACAATTGCCTTAGATAGTCTTCTTGCTGGTTTGGAAAATGGCTTAGGAAAATTCAGGGCAGTAGTTTCTTATTTAAAAAGTAAGCTTGGATTATTATGTTTGTTGGTGAGAGCTGAAGGTTCGTTTGAGTATGGAAAACTAAACAGAAGCTAGAGTCCGGGTGAGTGGACAGTTCATTGGTCACGTGGATTCGGCGCAATCGTTTTTCGCTTCAAAACTGAGGAAGTTAGTTTGGCACGGAAAAAGTAATCAGGGATAGGTCAAGAATCATTTTAAAAGGAAACAAGAGTATGGTGAATGGACAGCTTCGTTTAATTTCTTGGGTAATGCTTGGCACTGTGAAAAATTAAGGGCAATCGTTTCTCATTCGGAAATTAAGCACGGAATTACACTATCGGTACTAGTTGGAGCAATACTTAGCGATTGGGAAAATCAAGGGCAATAGTTTCTCATTTGCAAACTAAGCGTTACAGAATGTTCAAGGTTTATTTAGATATGACCAACCTCACAAAAGCCAGAGTCAAGGTGAGTGGGCAGCTTCGTTTTGCAATGTCTTTTTGCGGATTTGGGGAAGTACTTGATGTTTGAGAACCTTTAAGGCAATAGTTTCCCACTTGGAAACTAAGCAGAGGATTACTCTGTCATCTGGAAAGAGTTCAAAGTTCATTTAGGTGTGACAAATCTTACAGAAACCGGACACCTTGTCTAGTGGTCAGAGAAGTCTGACCCGGATGGGAAGGTCCCGGGTTTGAATCCCGGCTTAGGCACTGATGGTCTTTCTCTGTCTTATCCTTGAGTGAATACGTTGTTGCGCTTTGAATGGTTACTTACACTATAAACGGGTACCTATCTGGTACATGTGTACTCTGTGGAAGTCGGACGCCACACCAAATGGCGGTACAGCTGGAAAAGTGAAATGGAAAACTGATATTACGGACCTAATTTCAGATTGCAGTCTTCTGATATTTTTTAAAGTCAAATATTCTTTAAAAAGATGCACTGCTGCAAATTTAACGCACGTATGTCAAAGTTATTCGTAACAATCAGAAGGTAGTCCATAATAATTACTTTCAACCAGTTTCACAGAAATTATGAACTAAACACTGCTTTTACCTCCACGCCATCAATCCCCAATAAATCTCTCCCAGCAACGCAAAAAGACTCCTCAAAATGCTAGAATATTAATTTAACTACCCACAAGCCCCTTGAGCGAGCGCCAACCGCATCCTTAAAAATATTACCTGACCTTAAATCTTTAAAGTCAGAATCAATTTTGTTTATCTACATTTGCAAAGAACCTTTTTATTTCCGTAACATTCCAAAATTTATGTAATTTATTACATTGCATAGATTACAACGTAGGTCGAAAATTTCAATAACTTCAAATCAGCATTAAAGAGCAGTTTTTAAGCAGTAGTTTTAGAAATATTTCTAGAATTAGCTAATAGAATTATCTGCGTACAGTGTTGCCAACTCATTTTGTAAAATAAAAATTAAAAAACTGATATTACAGATTTAATTAAATTACAACTTTGAGCTTTTTGCAACCAAATATTCTAAAAAAATATACACTGCTGTAAATTTGACCCGCATGCTGAAAGATACTCTAAATATAACAATTGGAAAGTGTCTCATAATCAACCTGGCTTTTAATAAGATTCACACAAAATTATGAATTCCTCCACGCCATCAATCCCCAATAAACCTCTCCCAGCATCAGCAAAAAGATTCCTCAAAACGCTATAATATTAATTTAATTACCCACAACCCATTGAGCGGGCGCCGACCGCATCTTTCAAAATCTTGCCTCCTGACCCTAAATCTTTAAGGTTATGATCTATTTAGGAAAAGAATCAGTTTTAAAAAAAAACTGGTTCTGGTTTTTGATTGATGACCTAAATTTGCCAAGAAACTCCATATTTTCTATAATTCAATATATTACGTAGAATAATATAACGAATGTTGAAGATTTCAACTAACTCCAATCAGCACTTAAGAGTAGTTTTCAAACAATAACTTCAAAATTATTGCTGCAATTTAGCTAGTACAATTGTCTCCGTACAGCGTTGCCAACTTAATATTGTAAAATAAGTTAGTTTAAGTTGATTGGTTCGTAAAATAAGTTATCTTTCGTGGAAAACTGATAAAACGGACTTCATTTCAGATTTCAGTATTGAGCTTTCTACTGCTTTTTGAAGTCAAATATTCTTTAAGAAGATTCACCCATGGAAATTTAACGCACGTGGGTCAAAATTAACCTGAGACAATCGACCGTAACAATCAAAAAGTAGTCCACAATAATGACTTGCATCCGATTTCATACAAAATTATGAACTAACATCACCTCCACGCCCATCAATCTCCAATAAATCGCTCCCAGCAGCAGCAAAAAGACTCCTCAAAACGCTACAATATTAATTTAATTACCCACAACCCCTTGAGCGGGCGCCAACCGCATCTTTCAAAATCTTGCCTCCTGACCCCAAATCTCCGGCCATCACAGAATTATGCCTCTGATTAACTCTGGAGGAGCGCTGACTCGCCGGCGTTGCCGTGGGAACGGGACGACACCGATCCAATAAGCTCCTCCCTTAATCCGTTCTTTACGCTCCTAATCTCGTTTTTAATCTTCGATTGTCTCCCTCCTTCACTTTGTGGAACGTCTTGAACAGCAGTTTATCGAGTGGAGATTTCGTTTCTTTGACTGTATTCGGTGAGGGAAGAGCTTTGGTGGAATTGTTTTTAATTTGGTGCAAACGTTTTTTTTTATTTTTTAAGATTCTTTATCTCTTCGTTCAAGATTTCACACGGAACTTTTTTGCAACAAATGTGCTAATGGTATCCAGAATTTTGCCAAACGTGCTATGTGTTTCAAAATTCATATACAGGTACTTATCCTTGGTCAAACAAATTTACATTGCTGATATTCATTAAAATAGTTAGGGATTTTTGTCATTGAATATTTTTTTAGTTTGAAATAATTATAAAACTATCAATTATTTGTAACAATTTTATAGAATTTCTATCAAAGGTGTTACATTTTTAACTCGTTTATGCTAGTCAATTATACGAAAAGTAATCAAAATAGATGCTGCAATATTGCATCGGGCTTTTCAGTTGAATTTCAGAAATTTCCATTGTCTATTTATGCCACAAAAACTCTAAACAACAAAAAACTGGTTTCTGTAAAAATAAATAAATAAATAAAAACGTTTATGAAACCCAGAATGAATAAAAAAAGGTGGTTGAAGTTAGAGCCTAGCATATTTAACTATTTATGAAAACTTTTTCTTGAGTTTTTTTAGTAAATTCGGCTTTTTAAACGTTTAAATATTTTTTAACATGCAATGATCCTTCAACTTTAATTGCCAAATCAAAACTTTATTTTGTACTAAAGTTAATGGATTGACATTGAGCAAAAATAACATCACACTTTAGAGGATTAAGCTTTCATAGATCACTGTTAGCTCCTACAACACCATTATTTGCAGAGCACACGAAGCTTAGAAAAAATAATTACGAAATAATGTAATAGAATGTAATCATTTTGCTTTTATGAATTCACACTATACTGCATTGTTGTTATCACTTTTGGCGCTACATCACACTGTCAATTATTTCCATTACCATTATATACTACTTGCACGTTACACTATTAATGACAATTTCTTTTCTCATTTATCGTACTAGTTTTCAGAACCTCT
Organism: Uloborus plumipes; assembly: GCA_038373865.1. Lineage (NCBI taxonomy): Eukaryota > Metazoa > Arthropoda > Arachnida > Araneae > Uloboridae > Uloborus > Uloborus plumipes. The sequence goes on along the minus strand of JAXGGA010024701.1, from coordinate 3,575 downwards.
TTTGTACGTAGACTATGAATTTTACATTGCAATTAAACTCCCCACCATGTTTACTTTATCCAATTTACAGCCTATGCTGCAAGATTGACGCTCACAATAGAAGCAAATTTATCTCAAAGAAAACAAAACACCTCTTAAAGCATGAAAGTCCCCATTTCTCTAATCAAAGCATCTAGACGCGTCTGTCCCGACTTTGCCCCCTCTAAAATAAAATCATTTATTACACTAAATTCGTTTCAAATTTCGCTCTCGAGGATCTCCCATCTCTGCATCACTTCATCAGCCTCCGAATTGATCCTGTCCTTTGTTACACGCAGCCCAAGAAAAGTCGAGCATCCCATCCGTCTCCCCATCCTCCCGCTCTTCCGAAAAAAAACGATGGAAAAATTTTCCACCTATCACCTCGCTTAGCATCCCCAAGGGGTGGAACCCGAAGCACAAGGCAAAACAACGAGAAAATCACCCCTGCCATACTCGACTGAAACCTACATTCGTCAATTAAGAAAGGCACAAGTCCCGTCCGTCTCTTTTAGTTACTTTTTTTTCTTCTCTCTAAAGATTTTGCTCTTTTTTCTCTCCTTCGCTGGTTTGAGGAAGAAAAAAAGAGACACAGAGAGAGAGGGAGGGAGGGGGAGAAAAAAGGGAAAAGAAGAGTGATGCAGTGCCTACGGACTCGAATTCGCAGCAACTCTATAAATCGGACTTTAGCTGTAGTGACAGGGACATAAATTTGAGAACGAAGTTTGGGCCCTGCTTGGCAGAACAGTATTTTTTGGTGAGCGTGGTTCAAGAATCAGCCATTTCTTCCCACATTTGAATTTAAAAAATATATAATTAAATAAAAAATTAGACTGCAATTAACTAAGTGAAAAAATATACTAATCTAAGAAAAATAACGGACATTTTGCCCTTCACCTGACAGCTTATATATTTCATTTAAGTAGTAATTCAAGAAATCGCAAACTTATGTGGGATATTTTAAGCAAAATGTTTTGTTCTTTACCCTTTAAAATTACTACTTTTTAATAAAATATATGAGCTGTCACGTGCTGGAGAATATTTCGGCATTTTTGCGGAGTGGCACTTATGTGTAGTAACAGAGACAAAATTTTTGAGAACGAAGTTTAACCCGTTATACCCCGACGGGACTCAAAAGTCCAGATTATATTAATTTAGTATTATGAATCCTAATTGGCTGGAATCATGCTGAAGCTTTTGAGTACCACTCCTTGTACTTTGCTGAGAGGCCGACAGATGGTACCTACAATCTTAAACAGTTTTCTTGGTGGCCCTAAGGCGTAGGGGCCTTAGACCCCCAAACTTTTCAAGAACTTTTTACTCGATAAATATGTTTTTTGCGGAACAGGACATATCCGCCGCAAATTTTATCGCTCACTTCCCCACATGGGACATTTCCGCCGCGCCATTTTCAGGACTGGTTTAAAATTTTCTTTCTTGGCGACAAGTCAAATTTTGGCGACAAGCAGCAAATCTAAAAAAAACTCCCTTTTAATAGGAAAATTAAAAGGGTCACTTAAAAAAGAATTGTACGTTCCATGCTGCAAAAATAAATAAATAAATAAATTTATACTTCGCCAATTTTACTTCGCCAAATATTGCACTTTCCCAGCTCAATCGGCGGATTTGTCCTGTCGCAAAGAAATGGTGGGGAAAGAAGCGGCGGAAATATCTCTTGGGGGGGGGGAGGTAGAGATAAACTTTGCGGTGGAGATGTCCTACGCTGCGGCGGAAATGTCCCGTGTCCGTTTTTTGATGCACTTTCAACTAAACAAACCACAGAAAAGGAATAAAAAATCATTAATTAATTAATTTGGGACATAAAGGTGGCAGGCCGTGCTTGGCAGAGCAGCTTCTTTGGTGAGGTTGATTCATGGACCGAGGATGTTACCGAGTTACTGAATAAAAACATATACTAATGGGCGATTCCATCATAGCAGACTAACAATAACAAAATTGAAAACGGCAGTGCTGCTTTAAAAAAGCTTCAAATATTCCTTTAATTCGTGGCAATACATTGCATTTGATTGCAGGAATGATTTTAAATGTAGTCATTTTCTTCAAAATGCTTAGCATTATTAATTATAAACAACAAAAGGTCACCGTTATAGACTTACACAAATTAACATTGTTTCGACATACCTTTATATTTATACCTATTACGTTCAAAATAACTAATGATTCTTAATAAAACAATATATTTAATACAAAAAAGGCAGTAGTAAATCTCTCACAAAATTTTCGTAATGTCATACAGTAAATATAACGTAAAAGAAATTTGCATGCTGACACACTAACATTTTATCCAACAAACGAATCAACTGCCCTAGTTGAGATGAACACAGTTTTTACGGTTTAAGACATAATAGTAACATAAAATAGAGGTAGCTTATGTACTACACTGCGATTCAAAAGTTTAGACAAAATGCAAATATGTGAATAAAAAGAAAACTATTCAACGAAATGCGTTCAAATTTCTACTGCAGGTACACAATATGGTCGCAAACACGTGTCTGGAGTTCTTATGACTATAACTGGAATCAAATTTTGGATATTACAAAAGACATTTTTTTACATTGTTACAAAAGTTTAGACATTAGTCAGATTTTATACAAATATCCCTTGAAATGTGATTGGTGGAGGAAATGCGGGACTGCATTCTTCATTTATAAAGTGCAGAGATTGCTGAATAAATAATCAAAATCTCAAAAGCTCTTTAGTTCTCGTGTAAAGAAGATGAGAAAGTTTGGAAGCCAAAATTTGAAAATGAACCTACTTTATTAATTTTTTGTCTTTTAAATTGGCTCTAGTATGGTAGTACATTGTTTTTTACTTTGTGGAGAGCAAATTCAGACATGCGTATCGATCAAAAAGTCCAAGAAAAAATATATTTCTTAAGGATGAAGGAATTGAAAAAACGGCTCAGACTGACGATTCGCGCCTTAATCCTACAAAACTTCAACTTGGGTCAAAAACAGCACGTGACAGCACAAGTAGATGAACAACTGAATCGGAATGCATAAAAAAAACAAAGAATTGTGCCTGAGCTTTTTCGGACAGAGTGTCCCAAATAAGCCAGATTTTAATGTGAAAAGCAGCATATGTATCATCGTGACTAAAAAATGAATGGTACTTTCTTTGATAAAAATTATTAAAATTGGGATGGCCTAGATGGATTATAATTCTTTTCGCGGGACTTGAGAAATATCCAATGATCATATGCTGTGCTGCTTTTACCAATAAAATATGGCTTATTTGGGACACTCTGTCCGAAAAGGCTCAAGCACAATCTTTGTTTTTTTTTATGCATTCCGATTCAGTTGTTCATCTACTTATGCTATCACGTGCTGTTTTTGACCCAAGTTGAAGTTTTGTAGGATTAAGAGGCGAATCGTCATTCTGAGCCGTTTTTTCAATTCCTTCATCCTTAAGAAATATAATTTTTCTTGGACTTTTTGATCGATACGCATGTCTGAATTTGCTCTCCACAAAGTAAAAAACATTGTACTACCATACTAGAGCCGATTTAAAAGACAAAAAATTAATAAAGTAGATTC
>JAXGGA010024700.1:0-11659 GCA_038373865.1 Uloborus plumipes | reverse complement strand
ATCATTGTGTCAATGCAGAGGATGCTTACTTTACCCGATAAAGGTTCCTGCTGTTTAATTGTAGACACCTAAGCGAGATGGTATTTTTCAAACATTACAATTTGTACCGACTCAGTTCTGTGTTAGTTTTAGTTTGTTAGTTTTGCTCAAAATCAGCTAAATGTGTGAAAAATTAAGTTCTCTTTACCACTGCAATGTGTTTTACGTTTGACACCTGAATTTACTTCCTCCACCCCAAACAAATGTTTGGCTAGTTTAATATTTGGTCAGAGACTATTGGGGGTGGTTAATTGATCAGGTAATTTTCACCAACGGGTCAGATTCATATCTGATTCTACGGCGTCTTGAATCGTAAGTGGTTATGTTTCAGCAGGAAATAGTTCCAATGGGGATTTAGAAACGTTCCAGAACTCCGTAAAGGAGGAAATTCGTTCTTCTCTGTGGGATTGGTACGGTGTGTTCGCCCCATTGTGAGCTACTGTATATCTGGATTAACTTGTTAAAATAGCTTCGAGGTGAGCATACTTTATATGAAAGTCACAGACATTTAAAAAAAGGAAAATTTTTTAAGCTGATGTTCTTGTAATACTTTCGAAAAAGAAGTATTAATTTCAGGTAATTAACGCGTTTTAAATGTAGTATAAAAGATGCATTTACTCATTAGTTTTTGATTAATTAATCTTTTCACCGATAACTATTTTAGATGCGTATCCATTATCCTAAATTTTGGTTTACATAATAATGGAGGTATAATTATAATTAGGGTGAGTTCTGGTAAGTGCGTACCCTTTTTTTCAAAGTTCATGTTCTCAAGGATGCTGCTCTGTTAAAAAATCTTGTACACTCACAATTTTTTTTTAGTTTTCTTACCAGATCCTTTACTAAGATTTTCAAGCATTTAATATGTCAAATAAACCATAAGCATAGGTTTTGTGACCTGGTTTATGACACCTATTCTAAGGTACGCACTTTCCCTACCTAGCGGGGTAAGTGCGTCCACCTTAAATTATGTGAATATGAGCAGGAAAAAACTTCTGGCACATATTAAATATGTTAGGTAGTTGCCTTGGGATAATTCCTAATACTAGAGATCAGCACTTGCTTGCATTGATGAAACGCAATCAGTGATATCCCACGTGTCTTGCAAACACCTGTGATTTGAAGATTGAGAGAGTTGTGTCTGTGACTCTTCCTCTGTCCTGTTAATAATACCAAGTGAGCAAATGTGAGTTGTTTTTATTTAGTAATATTTACTTATAGTCTAAGTAGCTTATTTTGGTTTAATACATTAATCAGTCTGTGTTTAAGCCAGGGTTCGCACTTACCCCTTCTTAAATGTAAGATGAGGCGTGTGCGTCCAACAGCGTTGTTGTAAGTGCGTACCCCTGTGATTTTCTTTAATTCTATTTGTATAGTAGATCGTTAGGTGACCTGAGTGAGCAATTCCTTTTTTTTAATAATAAATACGGTTTTAAAATGTTTTTCTTATTAGAATCAGCAGCAGTAAGAGAAAACACAAAACAAAGAAAAAAAAAAGAAAATAATTGATCATGCTATGATACTTGTACTTTTTTTTCTTGTACATCGAAATAGTTTTTCACAAGGTGTTCTTAATTTTCTTAAATATAATTTATTCATTACTCCACCTTCGTTTTTTGAATCAGTTGGTTTCTTATTTAGTGTTTCACTTAATTTCATTGCTTCATTTGTCATTCTGGTTTAAATTAAGTATAGCTTATGATCGCTATTTTCAACGAAAAATTTACTAACTGATATCTAAAAGCCAATACATTTCAGAGGTAATGAATAAAATTGAAATCTTATGCCGCATTCAATGTAAATATAAATACTTGATGGAAATGACGTCGAATTTATCATTGGCTTAAAAAAGACTTATAAGCAAAATTAAAGGTGCATTACGAGAGTCGGATTTTCTACGTAATGGTACACACTTGCCTCATCATAATGTCACGCTCTTGCTCCACATAATAGTACGCATATGCCTCATGATAGTAGTACGCACTTGCCCCATCATAATGGTGCGCACTTACCCCCACCCTACTTTTAAAAAAGGGGAAGTGCGTACCGTCATATAAACAAATTTTAGTTAGAGTTTTGGATCAAAATACCCCATGAATGTTATTAGTAGCTATTACTCAAAAGAAACAACTTGCATTTCTTGACTTCAATTGCTTGGTATGACTACAAGAGAAACTGAAACAAAACCTTCTCAATCTTTACTTTAGAGTTTTTTTGAAGACATTTAAGTTGTCTCTGATTATGTTTCGTCTATTGAATCCAGGCCTGAATTCTACCTATTGAAATTATCATTAGACAGTTATCTAACATAGTCGATGTGTTGCAGAAGCCATTTCAGGACAGTGTTCATATAATTCCCAGTGGACGCACTTACCCCGTGGACGCACTTACCAGAACTCACCCTATAAATATATAGTAAAACTATTTTACATCTGAACAGCAGTACTGTTTCAACATTTAAATTCCATCCTTTGGTTTTTTAAGGAAATGTAGTGTCACATTTTTTTTCCCATTGCAACAAGCTTTGCAAGTTAGTGAGTTTTCTACCATTTTTATTTTTTATGAATTTGAAGGCAAAATAATGAAAAATGTTTCCTAACTCGAAGCACTATTTCAGTTGAAGCTGTTACTGCTCGGGTTATCTTGCTGAATCTCCAATTGTGGTATTATTCTCACGAATACTCCTTTGAAACATGTTTTCGCGTCAATGTTTCATTCATCATTATTTTTTTCTTCTCGAAACTGTGTTAAAACTAAATACCAAAGATAAACGTGAGGGGCTGTTTCTATTATATGGTGAACGTGAAAACCGGCTCTTAAGAGGAAAGACGAAATTTCAACATTTCAATTCCAAATGTTTCAATTCCAAGACATATAGACAACATTGTATTTGATACCTTCTACGCCATGATGGAAAATTAATTTAGCTAGGCTTAACTAAATTTAAAAGAAACATAATAGCGGAAAAGCTATTTGAATAAACGCTTAGCGAGACAAATGCTTACTTGGTTGTGGTAAGAAACTCTTCCATGTTGACAGATCTTAATGCTCCACTTTATCTTTTGTCTGAGACGCAAACCGCTTCAGAATCCTACATGCTTATTCTTGCTGATAAGAAAAAGAAGAAAAAAAATACTATCCTCCTCCTTATATGGTCCTTATCAATGAGTATGTAATCGTTTGGAATGAAATCACGTTAAATAGCTTCCTATCATTAAATGTTCTTTACAAATTATACACGTATTCTTTCCCTTGTACTTCCGAAATAAATTTTAGCACTTTGTTACATGCTTTTTTTTACTATAAGCTAAAAAAATCTAAATCAAATTTAAAATCAAACTTAATTAATTTTTTGATAGGCTAGTTCTGCTCTCGGACTATTATTACTTATTCACGGTTACCGTACCATCCTATTCCGTAGATAATCAAGCGTTTACTGTAGTTTTCTAAAATCTTCGTAATTATACATTTTCTTGATATCAATGAGTAAAAGGATAACATACAAATCGATTGCGAAGGAATATTATTTTGTTTATTTTTTTAAAAAAAGGTAAGATTTGCTTTTTTTTAAAAATAGTTCTTTAAAAAACGCAGTATTATTTGCGCTTTCTAAATGCTTATGAGACATTTCTTTTAAATAATACGATTGCATCACAGTTTGCAACAATTACTCCTGAGACAGTTTCAAATATACATGAGCTACTGGAAGTGTATCGATGCATTGTTGTCCATAGGAATAAGTACAATTTGTTACCCACAGCAATGGCTTTACTTCGAATGAGGCGCCGCTGTCAAATATTCATGAGCCATTAATGAATATGGAGATCAATACTAATCATTGTAAAATCGTACAAAGATTGTATTCCGGATGTTCGCATAAATGCATTCGCATTCAGTTGTCATGAAAGGAAATGTTTCGCTTCTCACATAGGCAATGAATTATGCTATATGATAGATTTGCATATGTAGAATAGCACCAAATCCTGGCTGAAGTTTGCATTCGACTCAAACTTGAGAATTTAGTAAGATATGGATAACGAAGTACTAAATAAATTATTTGTTATGAATGAAGTAAGTAATTGTTTTTGTAAATTTTAAAACGCTAACTTAAAAGTTTCATTTTGAAAGCATAATCAATTGGTAATAAATTGTAGTTGCTAGCCTAAAAAACACATTGTTTTCACAGTATAAAACAGCTAATTTTATAGAAACAAACTGTAAAAATTGTTAATTTTACAGAATTGTCGTGTAGTGGTAGTTATAATGTAAAAAAATGAAAACGCAATAGTTACGTTTGCACTCCCCAGAGTTCGAAACCCTAAACTAAATAGGCAAGGCGTCGATAACCCTAACCGTAACAAAAGGAAGATTAACCCTAACGAGATAGAGCACATGGGAAAATAAACAGAAATTTTAAACTGAAGAAACATATTTATTCATCACAAGGCATTATACAAATTATTTATCTGAGTTAATTTCATAAAAAATCAGGTAAAACCGAGCTTAATAATTTAGACCAGAGATAGGCACAAGTAATAAAACATCACACGCCTAAATCAAACATTAAAAGTCTGCCAAGGGAAATTTAGGTTTTAAAAAAAACAAGGGAAACAAAATTATATCAAAAGAAATGGAAAGGGAAAGAGTAAACTTACGGTACGTTCCATAATTTACCTAAAGGGCAGATATGCCACAAAAAGGCATACCGCCCAAAAAATTCTAAACTACATCTTAAAATCTAAATCAGTGCAAAACCGCCGAGAGACGAGAGAGAGAGGGAGAGAGATAAAAAATCCCGCTTAACACCAGGTTACAAGAAACTAAGGAATTCGCCAAGAGCCGAGCCAAAGCAGGTTTCTCAAAACGGCGCATCGCCAAGACAGAGTAGAGGAGAAGAGGGGAAAAAAGTCGCCAAAAGCGATAAATGATCAAACAAGCATTTCCTCCAAACCGCAAGATGCCAATGGCCAAGGGAAGTGCATGGTAACAAGAACAGGAATTTAAACGCAGAGCGGGGAAGAAAACCAAAGTAAAAGGAACAAAATCCAAATTTTAACCAATGGAGTGTGTAATAAAATATTACACATGACATTACTCCCCTTTCATTAGAATTTTTTTTTTTGAAAAGGCCAAAGGCCAAAGAAAAATGAAAAAAAAAAAAGGAGAAAAAGAGAGCAAGGCAAACATGAAAGATAGAAAACAAGGCAGACAGATTATCACATACATATGCAATGATCCAATAAAAACAAAATTTTTAAGTGAATGGTAAAATTTTGTAGACATGCAAGGAATGTCCAACATGACTCAAACTGTCTAGTACTAAAGTTCATGCCTGCATGAACTGATTAAGTCATACCAAACACACTGATCGACAAACAAAATAATACCCAAAAGTTAGACAACATGATTAATCAAATCTTCAATATTGAACCCTAAAGGCACATGGCTTCATGCAACAGCCGCACAAAACCCGATATCATATTGAATAATTGTTTTTCTTCAAAATTGATTTCATTAAAATAAACAGAGAAATTCATTTACCAAAACTAACTGACGATTGAACTAAACTCTTTTGAGATGTAAACACAGGCATCAAGTACGTGCCCACTCGAGCAAGATAGCCATAATTAAACCCTAACAAATATCATGAGTAATTTAAAAATGAAAGGTACATAGTATGGAATCATTAAACAGCATAAATAACCTGACCTTTATGATTTTTTTTTTTTTTTTTTTGTAAGGAAAGAATATTTAATGTTGAAAACACAAAACATCAATGATAACAAGTGAAAATTCAAGTATGTGTGTTCAAGTAGTCTGTTTAACTTGTTATAAAAAGCATAGAATTAAGTTTCATAAAGATACTAAAAACACCAATTCAGTTAAATATCCCTGATATGTGCAACGTCACCCAAAATGATAATTCAAAATGTGTTCACATTTTTTATAATTTGTACCAACATGAAAAACAATTTTATTTTATTTATTACTCAAAGGAAAACACTACTAAGTGCAAAAATGAACTATAGTACCAAATGGCATACTACAGCTACAACCAAAATTAATGCAAGTCTAAATTGAAAATGATCTGTGAAAAAGTTTTAGGAACTCATATAATGTCAATAGAATGGATACTTTTTTTTTTTGAAAAAAAACCAACAGCAGTTGTCAAATTAAAAAATTTTTGTCACCCAACAATAATCAAAGCACAGAACAATTAACATATAAATTTAAAATAATTAAAATTATTTTTATCTTCAGTTTCAGTGAACTAAAAATATTTAAAAAAATTGAAGTGCAGTACACCTCCTTCAGTATTTTTGTTTATACTGGATAAATTAATTCCCAACATCTTGTGAAGGGAACCCGTCAAATGCTGCTTATTGTGAGAAAGCACACATTGACTAAAAACACACATAAATCATACAATTTGAATAATAAAATTTCAGGCAATGAAAAGAGGGGACAAAAACAAAATTAAATCTGACTTCAATGTAGATATTTTTCTTTTCTTTTTTTGAATAGTTGTAGTTAAATTAAAACCATCAACAAAATTTTCAAAAGGAGATTTGATGTCAGAGCAAAGAAATGAATTAAAGTCTCATAACACATTATTTAAAAAAAAGAAAATGTGGAGAAAAATGCTGCAACCAATCAAAACCAATCACCAACTATGTAAATACCAGCTATTCAGTAAAACTACAAAATGTTTCGGTCGTTAAAAAGGTTCAGGTAAACAGAATTTAAAAAAAATGTTGTAGTTCAGACGAAAAATTAGTTGAAAAAGCAGGAATTTTTGATCCCGATGACAAATGATGTCCGATGACACATGTGGTATTGAAGTTTGTTAAACTTGCTGACACACTGACGGAATGATGCAAAAAGGTTCATCAAAAAAGCGCGATTAATGATGTTCATACTGTGTAGGCGATTGATCAGGTCGCATCACAGTTGTCCGTATGATTCACACCACGGACCACGAAGCACCAAAAACTTTTATAACCCATTCACATTAATACAAGCGTTTCGACGAGCACGAGCAACACACGGCGCGAACGATGAGAAGAATCTTTTTCGATGCAAAAATAAATCGCAGTCCACCGAACACGCTGATATCATCAGGGGGAACCGGAGGAAAGGATGGTACAACACGAAGAAATTTTGAAGCAGCAGCACACATCAGGAAGGATGTCATCAGAGGGAACCGGAGGAAAGGATGGCACAACACGAAGAAATTTTGAAGCAGCAGCACACATCAGGAAGGATATCATCAGAGGGAACCGGAGGAAAGGATGGCACAACACGAAGTTTTGAAGCAGCAGCACACATCGGGAATGCAGACACACCTCAGTGACGTAAGAATCGATGGCAGAATATTATTAAGTCATCCCAGCAGAAGAAACAGGATCAAATGCAGATGATGAACAACAGCAGAAGATGATCAACCATCAACACTCAGGAAATTTAATAAATTTCTTCAGTCTTATTTATTATTTTTATTTATTTCTTATTTTTTTTTATTTATTTATTAATTATTTTTTTTTAATAATTGTAACAGGACACGGTACCGTGAGCACCCCAAAAAAAATTGAATAGCAAAAAGATTAAGAAAACACGTGGCAGACAAAAAGAAAAAAAATCGACACAGCCCAAATAGTAAAGGAAAGGCATGAGCACCAAATGTCGTATAGTGGTAGTTATAATGTAAAAAAATGAAAACGCAATAGTTACGTTTGCACTCCCCAGAGTTCGAAACCCTAAACTAAATAGGCAAGGCGTCGATAACCCTAACCGTAACAAAAGGAAGATTAACCCTAACGAGATAGAGCACATGGGAAAATAAACAGAAATTTTAAACTGAAGAAACATATTTATTCATCACAAGGCATTATACAAATTATTTATCTGAGTTAATTTCATAAAAAATCAGGTAAAACCGAGCTTAATAATTTAGACCAGAGATAGGCACAAGTAATAAAACATCACACGCCTAAATCAAACATTAAAAGTCTGCCAAGGGAAATTTAGGTTTTAAAAAAAACAAGGGAAACAAAATTATATCAAAAGAAATGGAAAGGGAAAGAGTAAACTTACGGTACGTTCCATAATTTACCTAAAGGGCAGATATGCCACAAAAAGGCATACCGCCCAAACTATTCTAAACTACATCTTAAAATCTAAATCAGTGCAAGCCGCCGAGAGACGAGAGAGAGAGAGAGATCTCAAAATCCCGCTCAACACCAGGTTACAAGAAACTAAGGAATTCGCCAAAAGCCGAGCCAAAGCAGGTTTCTCAAAACGGCGCATCGCCAAGACAGAGTAGAGGAGAAGAGGGGAAAAAGTCGCCAAAAGCGATAAATGATCAAACAAGCATTTCCTCCAAACCGCAAGATGCCAATGGCCAAGGGAAGTGCATGGTAACAAGAACAGGAATTTAAACGCAGAGCGGGGAAGAAAACCAAAGTAAAAGGAACAAAATCCAAATTTTAACCAATGGAGTGTGTAATAAAATATTACACATGACAAGAATAATGAACTGTAAAATTGCTAGTTTTACAGAATAATGAACTGTAAAATTGCTAATTTTACAGTTTTAAACTGGAACCCTCTGCTGCCAGTATTATGCTGTTGTTTTTATAGTATAATATAGCTAATTTTGTGGTATTAAACTGTAAAAATGTGGTAATAAACTGTAAAACTGCTGCTTTACAGTAATAAAATGTAAAATTGCTAATTTTACAGTTTATTACTGTGTATTTTACAATTTTAAACAGGAACCTATGCTGCCAGTATGACACTAAAAACAAGTTTACTTTTTGCAGTGTACATTTGAATATTTTTGCCCTTATTCAAGATACTGACAATTTTATGGTTTTGTTTGAACATCTTTTAGAGACATGAGGGTCACATTCTATCAAGTAATCCTTACACATGCAATGACGAGCCCCACTCGTCATTTATTTGATGGGCCACTGTAGACTTTGTCGGGTCTCACTTTTCAATTGCTTTTTTCGGCGGATACCGTCCAGTATATACTACAATACTTTCTAAAAATGCAAAAATAAAATGTATTTTTTTATAGGTTTCACGCAATTGTTCAGTTGAGCAAAATTAGACGGCATTCTCCGGTCGCATCAAGTTTCATTAAATCTGTATATCAACACTGCAAAAAATGAACTGTTCTTTTTACAGTATAATACTGGCAACTGAGGTTCCAATTTAAAACTGAAATGTATTGTAATAAACTGCAGAATTAGTAATTTTACGTTTTTCACAGTAAATTTAGCAATGTTACAGTTAATGCCGTAAAATTTAGCTGTATTATACTGTAAAAACAGCACTATAATACTGGCAGCAGAGGTTCCAGTTTAAAACTGCAATTTTAGTTTACTACTGTAAACTAGCAATATTTCAGTTTACTACTGTAAACTAGCAATATTTCAGTTTACTACTGTAAAATTAGAAATTTTAGAGTTTATTACTGCAAAAATAGCAATTTTTCAGTTTATGAATATAATATTAGCTGTATTGAACTGTCCAGTATAATCAACATTCATTTTTTACAGTGAAGGGGTTAAAAACGTTTTCTTATTTATTTATTTCTTTATTTAAATCCCACTAGTCACCACCGTACCTACCCTGAGGAGGGTTTAACCGGATGTGTTGAATGGTAGGAGAAGAAAAATCAACGAACTACCAAGCGCCAGCTGGGAAACGTACATAACTGGACAATATTTTACACAGAAAAACGCATAAAAGGCTTGAACAATTTTTTTGATGTGCACAGAAAGAACGTTTTCTTAACAAGCACATCCCCAGTCTCTAAATGTCAATTTAGTTCCGAGAATAAAGAGTTCGCACACCTTCCCAGCTTGAAATTGGTTTAAAACCAGTATACCAAAAAGATCAGATTCCTTATTAATAAATTTACCACTCATTATCATTTACCACTCATTAGTTGTATGCGAGTACCTGGTGGAAGAGTTTTTGCAAAATAACATGGCCTAAGAGAATGTGAACTCTGGGATTTTGAACTTCTATTTGTTATTTGCTTCTGGATTTAAAGAGGAAATGCTTGGTATGTTAATGTTATTGATTTATTACACGGCACCCTGAAATCTCTGAAAAATGTTTATAATGTGTAATAGTCGTATAAAAATGCAAATATGTAAATGTAAAAATGTAAATGTAAAATGTGATATTTTTATCCTAAAAATTTATAAAACTAATCGAGTGAAATTTAGGAATAGCATGTACTTTAAACGATCAATGTTGATTTTACAGTATAATACAGTTAATTTCATAGAAATAAACTGTAAAAACTGTAAATTTGTACAATTGTAAACTGCAAAATTGCGAATTTTACAGTAATAAGCTGTAAGTTGCTAATTTTACTCAAAAAAGAACAGTAAAATTGTTAATTTTACTGTAAAAAACTGTAAATGGCTAATTTTACTCAAAAAAACCCCCCGTAAACATTGTTAATTTTACAGTTTATTCTTTTTCAATTTACAGTTGAAAACGGGAACCTCTGCTGCCAGTATTATATTGTAAAAACCACAGTTAATTTTTTGGAGTGCAGTATCAATCCAAAGTTCTATGGATGCAACTTAGTATCTTTTTAAAAATTTTTATTTTTTATTGCATGTGCTTTGCTTGGCTTGGTGAGACGTATAAAAACATCATTATTAATCAAATTTAAAAGAAGATCTTTTTTTGACCAAATTAGAAAGTCTGTTAGCTGGCATTTTAAGAAGTTGTAAATAGAAAGGTAATTTACAACGGACTTAAGAGATTAAATAATAACCAGAAAAAAATAGTATAAAATATTAATGCATATCAATGAAGCATACGGTAATCTTCAACCGTAAAATTATTTAATTGATTTTACTTATTAGTGCTATGTAAATATATATATAATATAGCATATGTTTTATATTGTCTTGCGTTTAAGAATTTTTAATATTTTCATTACTTAAAAGTTTGCCAAATCAGTTCGAAAATTTACTCTGTAGTGTTTAAAAATGTCCACCCATTAAGTGATTGGTTGAATAAACATATATCCATTAACTATATTTTGACTAAGCCAATCGCCCGATTTATTGTCCAAACATACCCGGTGACAAACTAATTTTCTATCTAAACTTAATACGTATAGAAAATACTAGTTTGGTGTTATTTCAACTGATTGCTTTTATTTTTCCTAGTTCATATTCACCACATCAAGCACCATTAATATTGCAGGAGAAAAAGTTTTTTTCCCCTCTTTTCTCATTTTCAACTGCACGTTTCTTTGAAATCCAGCTTTGGTTAATAAACCCACATAAATATTTTCTAAACTTCTTTTTTCATTTGATAAAATTAAATTCACAGAATCTCGTCAAAGATCAGAATAGTCTTACAAGAGTGAAAGTCAAAAATTCTCTTAGGATTTTGTTCATAATTGCGATAGAATTCCATTTTAATAAAAAAAATTTATGATCACATCAAAATTGTTGAATCAATGCCAAACTTTTTCAAAAAAAAAAAAAAAAAATCTTTTAGATTCAAGTCTTGACTATTTCGCGACAAATATTACTTTCTAAGTTTTCATCAGCAGGTAGGTCACGTCGGGCTATTT
>JAXGGA010024699.1:0-11660 GCA_038373865.1 Uloborus plumipes | reverse complement strand
TCTTGAAATATCCTAAGCTAAGCATATGTAAGTAGGGGAATGTGGGGCAAAGTGAAATAGTTAAGATAACTGACCTATTTCACTATGAACAAATTGGAAATTTGCTCCGAAATTTACTGTACATAACGAAGAAAGAGTGTATTTCACAACATTAATTGCGTTGAAATATTATTTTTAATTTTTGGCAGCTATTTTGTACCTTCATAAAAAGGTGGAAAATTTTCACCTCCTAAAACCACGGGGCAGAGAGAAAAATAAAATATTTTTGAAATGAAACAACTTCTATTTGATTATTAACAGTAATTTTTATCAAAGATTGTGTAAATAAACCAAAAAATAAATAAATTAATTAATGAATCAATAAATATAAAAGGGAAAATCGATTAGTGGACAAATACAGAACGATAAAGAAAATAAGTAAATGAATGAATAAATAAATGAATTAATTAGTATCAGAATGTAAATAAATTAACAACAAAGGAAAAATACGTATGCGATTTGATAAATGAATGAATAACTGAACGAAATGAACTATTTCACTTTGCCCCCCGTGTACTTGAGAAATTGCATTGCGCAATTAAAATCCAAAATGCTTATTATGAACTAAATAAGTACTGTAGTGAATATTAGTAGGTCTCAATTAATACTTAAAATGATCGTTACAAGAATTTAACATTTTATTACATGAAGAAATATTTTTGAAAAACCAATATGTGTTTCAAATTTTGAAAATGACTTGCTTTTTTTTCGTTGATCTCCTGAGCTATATATTTCTTGACTGGAATCCACTATATGTTTAGGAACTTAGTTGAAATGTTGCTAGCTAGGTTAGGTAGCGCTGCAAACTGTGAAAATATTTTACCATTTCACTTTGTCTCACATTCCCCTACTTATAGCAACAAATAATTTAAATTACGGCTTAAAAAACTAAAAAATACGCTCTTAAACTCTAACTGATTTTCAAAACTATTGAATATCTGCTCTCTCTCTCTAAGTTTACATGAACTTATAATACATCAACATGTAATATAGTTTAGCCTTTAGTATTAATAATAGTATTAAATATATTGCTTTTATATTTGCAAAGAACGTAAATTTTATCTTTTATTCAGAGTTACATGCAAACAACTGACACACTTATAATACATCAACATGTAATAATATGTTTTAGCCTTTACCATTAATAACAGTGTTAAAAATATTACTTTTATATTTGTAAAGAACGTAAATTTTATATTTTATTCAGAGCTACATACATACATAACCAAATGTGAAACTAATAAAAGCGTATTAATATGCAATGTATAACGAGTGCTCCGTTTTCATATTGATCAATTATTAAATATCTGTAAACATGTATTTTACTAAAAACACTCTATATACCTTTTTCTTCCTGTTTCCGATTCTTCCGAAAAGAATAAAATAAATAAACAAATAATGTTGCAAGCGAATGAATATTAAGCTCGCGTGGTAAAATTAATCATTCAATATCTTAATTAAGCTGTTTATAGGTACATAATATAATGCTACTTAACGAGCGACTCCTCAAGCAACGAATTTCATTAGATAACGTATTCTCCTTTTTGCTGACACGACAAAATCATTGAACAAGAATTTCTCCCCAAAATTGATTGCATAATTATTCAACCCTATTTGTCTTTCCTTTTTGCTCATTCGATTTCAGAAAGCTGTCAAATTGTTCACCACCTGGAAAGCACATTTCGCGAGTTCGCCCCGGTCATGTGACAAACGAAGTGCAGAAAGCGAGAGAGAGAGATATGTTCCCCAATTTCATCGTTTTGTTAAGACTTTGGGAGGTTTGGTGTTGCTATTCCTATCATACCCCGAAGCTGACAGGCCAACACGCTATAAAAATGTCGTTTTAACGTAGTGTTTTCACTGGAGAACCGAAGAAGCCACAATTTAGAACGCACTCAGAATTCCCCGTTCGTCCGCCATTAAATTAAACTTTCAGAGCTTGTTGCCAGATCTCCAAAACCAACTCACGTACAATTATAAACCTTCGAAGCAAGTCACTTTCAACATGGTGCGGCTTATAGCTCAAATAAATTACACTTTTGACAAGTGAACTGATTAGAAGTTTTTTCTCTCCCCCCTCGCGTTTGCTTCGTTTTGTTCTTTTGCCCCCAAACCGCGGTTTCCCATTGCTATTCTTTTCTTCAATCATCTGTTATTCATGATATTTTGGACAGGAAAATCTCAAGCTGTGCGGAGGGGACCTGCAAATCAACATGCGTGCGTACGCTTGTGTGAAAATCATTTGAATTGAGTGCGGAATTGACCACGCATGTAACCATGGAAATGATGGACCAAAACAAAAAGCTTCGTGAGTTCTGATGTGTATCATTCAGGTAAAGTAATTTGTTTTTCTTTTTATGTTTGCTGTTTTAAGTTCAATTCAACTGTTTTGTTTTTTGTTTATTTTTCCAATGCACACTATGAAGATTTTTCTGGAGAATAATTTTGTTTCATATTTTTAGGTTATGTTTACTGTTTTAAGTTCAATCCAACTGTTGTTTTTTATTCATTTTTCCATTGCACACTATAAAGATTTTTCTGGAAGATAATTTTGTGTTATCTTTTTATGTTTACTGTTTTAAGTTCAATTCAATTGTGTTGTTTTTTATTCATTTTTCCATATTGCACACTATAAAGATTTTTCTGCGAGATAATTTTGTTTCTTCCCTTCATGTTTGCTGTTTTAAGTTCAATTCAACTGTGTTGTTTTTTATTTATGTTTTCATTGCACACTATAAAGTTTTTTCTGGAAAATAATTTTTTTCCATCCTTTGATTTTTTCTGAATTAAACTTGTAACTAGCTGCAATAGCTATTAAACAGGGGTCTACAATCAAAATATTGTAATTTTAAAAAAATGCATACTTTTCTTTCTGAGCACTTTTCAACATATCTACAAAAGTTTACTCAAACTTAAATTTGCAGAACAAATATAAATGCAAATGCAGCAATTAACAAGATGGTAGTTTAGAGCTCTAAGTGTCTACTTTTGCGTTTTTCAAAATTGAATTCATGAAGCTAATGCTCCTTTTAGTTTAATACCATGCAATGTGTAATGGGACTCTGATAAGTTAAGCTATGACCTTGACAATGTTTACCTTTTTTAAGGGGAGTTCAGTGGAAAAGGGACGCGTTTTTTGGATTTGAGTTAGAGTACTTTTTCGAAACGAGAGGTTCCAGTTTAAAACTGTAAAATGCACAGTAATAAACTCTAAAATAAGCAATTTTACAGTTTATTACTGTAAAGCAGTAATTTTACAGTTTATTACCAGAAAATTATCTCTATTATACTGTAAAGACAACAGTGTAATACTGGCAGCAGAGATTCCAGTTTAAAACTGTAAAATGCACAGAAATAAACTGTAAAAACAGCAATTTTACAGTTCATTACTGTAAAATTAGCAATTTTTACACTTTGTTACTATAAAATTAGCTGTATTATACTATAAAAACAACATCTATTTTTTACTGTGTATTACGAAAGCAATCCAATTCAATATAGCGCCAATTACCCTTCCTGATACCAAATAAAGAGGTAAACAATGTCAAGGTCATAGCTCAACTAGCAGAGCCACACTTAGGGCCTAATTTCCCAATAGGCAGACTAGGCAGCTGCCTAGGGCGGCAAATTTTCATGGGCGGCAGTTTTGCCTTAACTATGTTTTTTTTATTGCTATTCTTGAAACAAAAATGTTAATTTCCTTTCATTTTCGATAGCGATATCCTTTTCTTGTTATTTAAAAATGTTTACTTACACACGTTGCCAAAATTAAATATTTTTTCACCCCAATCCATCTGTATAACAGTAGTTATGAAGGAGAAAAGCCGGCTATAAAAGGAGGCAAATCCTTTGCAAGTAAACCAAGAATCTTCTTTCACTTCCAGAATGTTTTGTTTTTCATCTTCATGTCCACAAAAGACAATAATGTGATCTGCTTTCTTTTATGATTTTGGTCACAAATTTTCACAATATGTAAGTAAAAAATCTTATTTTACAACTAAAAACCAAATTGGATCTATACTGCATCGTTAGAACGCTCGCTTTACTAAGTCATGTAGAATAATGAAACATAAGTAAGAAAGGAATTTTTGACTACACTGTAAAAATTGAATGTTGTTTTTACAGTATAACACAGCTTAAAATTGATAATTTTATAGTAATAAACTATAAAATTGCTAACTTTACGGTACTAAACTTTTTTTTTTTCAAAAAATACGCCATCCCTTTGTAGGTATTCAACAATGTTAAATTTAACAAATTACGGGGTGACGTATACGGTACTAAACTGTAAAATCGCTAATTTCACAGTAAGAAACTGTAAAATTAGCAATTTTACAGTTTATTACCGTGAATTTACAGCTTTAAACTGGAACCTCTGCTGCCAGCATTATACTGTTGTTTTAACAGTATTATGCCACTAATTTTTACGTGAATAAACTGTAAAATTGCTAACTTTACAGTAAGAAACTGTAAAATTGCTAGTTTTACAGTTTATTACTGTATATTTTACAGTTTAAATTAGAACCTCGGCTCTCAGTATTACACTGCAAAAACAACGGTTCATTTTCTGCATTGTAGATGAATATTATACATAATCAAAAATAGCGAGGGTGATGGGGAGGAGGGTCTGGACCCCTTGGACACTACCCTTGTGTGCTTCACTGCTGAAATTACCAAACAATCTATTTTTTTTTCTTTAAGAAAGAACAAAGAGTCGGTGATTTCATTGTGGATGATATACGATGGCATTTATTGTCATTTTCTTTGATCCAAGAACTGCAGGTGTAAAAATAAGTTACAAGGAGAAAAAAGACTATAAAGTATAAGTTATTGTTCGGATAACTGTAAGTAATTTGTCAGGAAAATTGCTTTATAATAAATTGTTAATTACATTTCTCACAAGTTTAACAATAATGCTGACACAGACTTAAATGTTATAAAAGAAGATTGCAGAGTTAGTTGAAAATGCAGTCAGAGAAGTAAAGTTGAGAGAGAAACCATTTCTTACTTAACAAGTAAATATATTTAAATATACATGTGTTTTCATCATTTAAACATTATATGATATTAGAAATGATATGCTTTCTTGAAAAGATTTTAAAATTTGTAACGACTATGGTTTCGTTGTATTGAAATTTGTGTATTATTGAAAAACTTCAGTTGTCTGAACTGTTTAACAGAAAAAAGGTGGAAAAAAAATAAATAATTTATACTGTAACTAACACTTTGTAAAATGTAATACTGCACTGTAAAAAATGAATGTTCTTTTTGCAGTATAATACAGCTAATTTTATAGTAATAAACTGTAAAAAATTGTCATTTTACAGTAATAAACTAAAATTTCTACTTTTACAGTACTAAACTGCAAAATTGCTACTTTTACAGTTTATTACCGTGCACTTTACAGTTTTAAACTGGAACCTCCGCTGCCAGTATTACATTGTTGTTTTTACAGTATAATACAGCTAAATTTTAGGGTGATAAACTGTAAAATTGCTAACTTTACAGAAAAAAACTGTAAAATTGCTAGTTTTACAGTTTATTACTGTGTTCTGCAGTGTGGTTTGTAAAAAGCAATATTTTAATGCTCGTATAAATTTCCGCCATTTAGCCTATCCCAATATTTAACAAATTCAGTTAACTTAAAAAATATTATGGATCATTTAATTTGTCCTAAACCCCAACTTCTAGTTAAAAAAAGAAACAAATCCGGTAAGCAATGGAATTTCGCCTCACAAAAACGGATGTAAATCTGAAAATAATCACTCTTTACCTGGCGACTAAATATCTCACTTTGGCTAGTAAATAAAATGTTCAACAGACCACATTCTAAAAACCCTACCGCCTCACATGACATTCCCTAGCGCCGACACACTGTAAAAAATTAATGTTGTTTTTACAGTATAATACAGTTAGTTTTATTGAATTCAAGTGTAAGAATTACCGATTTTACGGTAATGAACTGTAAAATTGCTAAGGTGTATGGTACTAAAATGTAAAATTGTTAATTTTATAGTAATAAACTCTAAAATTGCTAATTTACAATTTATTACAGTGCATTTTACAGTTTTAAACTGTAACCTCTGCTGCCAGTATTATACTGTTGTTTTTACCGTATAATAAAACTAAGTTTTACGGCAATAAAATGTAAAATTTATGACTTTACAGTGAAACTGTAAAATTAGTAGTTTTATAGTTTATTACTGTGCAATTTACAGTTTTAAATTTAAACCTCGGCTGACAGTAATATATTGTTAACAAAACATTTCACGTTTTGCAGTGTGCGGATAAAGAAAATCATGTGTACACTTTAATTTGTTTACAAGAACTGATTGCTGAAGCAATTTTAATCTTAAATTTCCATTTCCCCATTTTTTTATAGATATTTATAAGTATAAATGTGTAGTTAGTCCATTGTTTATATTGAAAAAAAAGTCCTCTGTAACGTGCATACTAGGGATGCACCGATCAACCGGCAGTGCCGATTAATCGGCCATATTCGGCAAAGTCGGGCCGATTAATCGGCGGGAAAAATATTTTTGAAACATTATTCTTTAAAGTATACCTTCACTAAGAAATTATGACGAATTATTTTAATAACAGTAATAATAATCCTCACAGTTGATATGAAGTTTTTAATACATTAACTTCTTACTTTGAATAAATGTACACATAGACAATGTTGCAACATTTATCATGTGTCGATTCTTTTCTCCTTATCACAGTGCTCTTAGATAGCCTCTAATTTTCGTAAAGAATAAAACTCTTGAATTAAATTGCTGCTAGTAATTGAAAATTTGAAGTACTCCTATCCTAAATGAAAGTGCTCGACATAGACTCCCCCTCCCTTTTTTTGTTTTGAAATTCAATTTTATTCAAAACAGTTAACATAATTAGCAATGTGTTAATGTAATATTATTGATAAAAATAGGAAAACTAGTTCTAAGAAAGTTGATAACATTTTGAAATTATTTTGGGAAAATTAAGAAAATGGGAAAAAAAACCTTGGAAGTTCTAAACTCGGAATTGTAGAAGAAAGTAAAAAAACAGCGATGGTAAAATTGGTAATATTAAAACAATCATCCTTACCAATAATCGGCTCAGCTGATTAATGGTCGATTATCAACAGCCGATTAATCGGTAATCGGTAACCGGCCAATTTGCTTATCGATGCATCCCTAGTACATAACCTATTGATGAAAAGTGGTTACTAGCTACTAAACTAAAAGTTTCTACCGACTGTTTTAGACCCCAGTACGGATAGAAAAATGCATGTCATTTGTATGAAATCGAATAGAGAATGATGCTTTCATGGAGAAATTTGAGAGATATGTGTTCGCATTTTCGTATTGAGGAGAATAATTCTTTTAAATAAATGGCTGCCAGACAATTAAAATAGTGACCGATATCGTATAGTAATAGTACTAGATGTCAACTAGTTTACAAGTAATTATTGATGTTGAAAAGGTACAGGCATCTCTATTTGGAAAGACCTTCTATTACAGCGACACTTATGCACTGTAAAAAAATGAATGTTCTTTTTGCAGTTTAATGCAGCTAATTTTATAGTAATAAACTGTAAAAATTTCTAATTTTGCAGTACTAAACTGTAAAATTGCTAACTTTACAGCTTTTTTACCGTGAATTTTAGTTTTAAAATGGAACCTCTGCTGCTAGTATTATACTTCTGTTTTTGCAGTATAATATTGCTAAACTTTACTGCAATAAACTGTAAAATTTCTAACTTTACAATAAGAAACTGTATAATTGCTAGTTTTACAGTTTATTACTGTGCATTTTACAATTTTTAATTGGAACCTCGGCTGCCAGTATTATACCAGGGGTGCCCATCCCTCCCAAACTCAATGGCGCAAATTCCCCACCAAAAATTTTCACAACCTTATTGTGCTTTTTATTTTTATCCCTCTTTTTTATTTTATTTATCTTTTAAATATTATGTATTTATTTTTTTAAATATTTTTATTTATTTTTATAAATTATAACTATTATTTTTTATATACTAATAATTTTTTTAAAGTACTAATTATGCGCAGCATAGAATCCCTTTTTTTTCCCTTTCCAGACATTCCAAGCACACACACACACGCACACACAAAAATAAATAAATAAATAATAATGAAGAAATAAAAGAAATAAAAAAATAAATCAATGAATAATTTACATTAAAAAAATCAGTAGGTAGTTTAATTTAAGAAATAAATTAATAAATAATTAAAATAAATAAGTAAATTAGTTTAAAAAAATCCCCTCCCCCCCAAAAAAAAAAAAACTTTTGATGGCGCGTGGGCAACCATGTTGTAAAAACAACGGTTCATTTTTTGAAGTTTGTTATAGCGTCAATGCGTGAAGGCCAATTTTCTATTCTATCGATGCAATGTTGCTTTAACTTTAATTAAAACGCTGAAACTCAAATGTCGTTCCAAATGATCGTCAGAAATCCGGTTTTAATTTTTTCCCCATCCACCAAAAACTTTCAACATAAAAATCCATATAAATAAAACAAAGAATATGTATGTATATATATATATGTGTGTACCTTATACAAATCCACAGTTTACGTCGAATATGGACGGAATTCGGCAGGGAGATACTTAGGCACCCGGGAAGTATCATAGGGTGGTTTTTGAGAGGAAAAAATTACCAATCCGTTCGAATTTCGAATAAAAGACTTCAAAATGGCTCTATCTAGCGAAATACTTATCGGATCTTCTCGATCTTGGTCTCATTCGAAAAAACGCAAAAAATACCTTTTTGGAAAGTTCCCTTCCGGAAGTTTAGAAAACCTCTAAACGCTAACTTCACCCAGAAAAAAGATATGGGCATTTTTAAATTTGGAAACATCCATTTTAAATTGGATTTATAAAAATTGTCTGCACGAGAGTAAAAGAAATTAAATAGGGTGAAAGGAATTATTAGTGAGAAAAAGTTGTTGTCATTTTTTTCGTTAAGATAAACAAACAAAATTCTTGCTTTTGCTTTAGTCTTTTCCTGTAACGGACGGATTTAAAAATTTTTGGCGATTGATTTTTTTTCGTACTGCGTTCTAGCAAACTATTGACTTCAATTTAATCTATTGACTTAAATTTACTTTAATTTTACTTTAATTATACTATAATAGCAAACTGGAACTTTTTAGACACACGCGTCACTTGACATGACATTTTTCCTCAAGATAGATCCCGGGCAGAGCCGGGCCAAGTACTTCGTAAATAAATAAAATAAGCCAATTAACGAAAATTTGTGTTAAAAAAACTTTTAAAAAGAGTTACTTGTTGCCAAATGGCTTGAAAAAGGATAAAAACTCATACGATTTTTGAAAATATGGAAAGATTCTTAGCGTTTCTCATTCAACTAAAAAGCTGTTTTGAAAAATCTCAAACTAACTATAAACAAACAACAGTATCTGACAATTTCAGAACGACGTAGTATTTTAAAGTTTTTGTAGATAAATTATGCTTAAGCGTATTATATTTTCATTCTATGAGTAATTTGTGTAAGGTATAGCTGTACAAAATTTGTGTTGATATGGAAATAAAAAACGCTATATTTACCTGTCTTTTCCGGTTTCTTTCTCTTTTTTTTTCTTTTTAAGAATAAATTCTAAAACTATATGAAAACCTTTCATTATGACTAAGTAATATGCAATATATTGCGTAATTTGTGCGGTATCGTAATACAAAATTGTGTTGACGAACTTTACGTTATATTTATTTTTCTCTTTGTTTTTTTTTTTTTTTTTTTGGAAAAAAGAACAAATCATGAAACTATTCAACAGTTTTCATTTTGGCTAAATAATAATATCCAATATTGTGCACAACTTGAGTGTGCTATCGTAATACAAAATTGTGTTAAAGAGGTATTAAACAAACTCGATGCTATATTTATTCTTCTCTTACTTTTTTTTTTTGAAAAATAAATAAATACATAAAATAAATAAATCGATACAAACATTTTTCATTATGACTAAATAGTATGCAATATATAGAGTAACTTGTGTGAGGAATCACAGTTCAAAACTGCGTTGATAAAGAAATGAACAAACTTTATGTTTCATTTATTCTTCTCTTCCTTTTTTTTTTTTCATCGCAAAGCAAATCAAAAAAATATTCGAACATTTTTCTTATGACTAAATAATATACAATATATTGCAAATTTTAGTGATGATGAATGATTTGGTTGGAATGATAACAGCTATTAGAAAAGTGCGTGCTCTTGCGAGCTCTCCTTTTGAACACTTTTTAGTATAGATTATTTTCATAATACATCATGCATCGAAATATTTTTAGCAGTTTTCTGTTTTAGCATGCATTAAATTAACCTACAACTACACATTAGCATTAATACTCATCTTTGTTCCGTCAATACACAATAGAAGGGCTTGGAGGATGAAGGGGCTATGTTACATTTTAAAAAATGAACACTCTGGACAATGATAAGCAACGGATACAGGTAATCAAATAAAACTTGGTATATCAAAAAGTAGATGTCTTTAGACCGATTTCATACGCACACTAACGACAAAACCAGAAAATAAAAAAGCTGCAACAACTGCAACAATAAAACTTTAAACTTTAATTACTCGCAATTTCTGTTTTGTCACATAGCCCCTTCATCTCCCAAACCCTTCAATTTGTACTCCTATTTCTAATTTCGAAAGATAATCTTTACAGTAACTTCCCCTTCAAATGTAACACTTGAAAATTGTTAATCTAACTTAAAGTGCTTCAGTTTTTGTCCTTTTATGCGCAATATTTAATATGCGTTTAATGTAAAACTATGGGATAATTTGTTACATAAATATACTAAGTGTTAAATTTAAGCCATAAATAATAAAGAAAAAAAAAGGAAATACAGTTTAAAAGATTATTTTGTTTCCAGTATTTTTTTAAAAATCTATTTAATACAAATTGTAATTTCATATACTCAAGGCCATTTACAAAAAAGGATAGATAATTTATTCGTGGAATTCAAACAGTTGTTTTCTATTGTTATTTTTGTGGTACCCCATGATAAGAACTAGATATGGTACTAAGCATAGTTTGGCCGAACAGCCGAATACGAAAACATCGGCTGTTGTACGTATCTCTTAACAATGAACACGTAATAAATGTACTTAACATGGTATCTGTTCTCCATCTGTTTTAATATTGGAAGTGTTTTAAAACACATTTTTAGCTTACTATCTCATCTTTTAATTATTTTTTTTAATTAGGATATATTTTGTTTGACACTGGTCGGTGGTCGTACTAGAAAGTCAGACATTTATAATTTTAATTGCAAAACAAGTAATATAAAGTATTCATTGTGATATTGAATGTATTTCATGAAGTTTAGGGTTTTTCATAAACAGGGGTCAATTCATTTTTTGAGTCCTCATTTTGTGAAAGAGTAATTTTTTTTTTTTTTTTATTTTCCTTTTTTTTTTTTTTTGCAATTTTTTTAATACAAATTATCCTTTAGTCGTCATAATTTATTTAGAAAGCCGCAACGAGTATAATGAGAGCAAATTAAATAACATATACACTAAAAAATGAATGTTCTTTTTACAGTATAATACAGCTAATTTTATAGTAACAAACTGTAAAAACTGATAACTTTAA
>JAXGGA010024698.1:0-11660 GCA_038373865.1 Uloborus plumipes | reverse complement strand
TCCGACACCTAAATTTGAATTAAAAATATTTGCTTGTCACAAAATGTTAATAGGTTACATCAATGAGACCAAAGATCTTACTTTGTATACAGAGTCAGATGTATGTAGCTTTAAAATTATTGGCCCAGCATAATTAATCGTACATTTTGGTGTCGGACGTAAAACACTTAATGTGCCCCATGGGAATTCTGTCACAAATCAAAATGAATTATATTCTAACACATTTTTGCAACATCACCTGTTGTACATTGAATATGTAAATAGTTATTCGTCTTTATTCATAATTTTAGTATGTATATTTTGGAAAAAACAGAGCTTCTTTGAGAGTCGTAAAATGTAGTTTGAAAACGCTCTGGATGTTGACCTTAGTTTGACCTCTTGTAACTTAGTTAAAACTTAAGTTATCAAAATTTAGACATGAATTTCAAAATATACAAAATATACTTTACCTTTAAAATGATATCTTGTTTTTTTAGAAATATTAATTTTGAAAATTTGACCATCTGGTTGACCTTATCGTGGAATTGCCCTTCTTCTCTACAGGATGTGCTCTGAAACTTTGTTCTCCGCTTTATCTTTGGCAGGAAAAAAGTATGAAGAGTGAAAAAAGAAGTAATGAAAAAAGTTTTTAAAAAAAGCTGAAAACTTAGTCGCCAGTTCAAAATCTTTGGTCGCCAATGGCGACCGGGCGACCGTATTTCACGAGCCCTGGTCTTAACAATAACTAGTACTCAATGTAGGAATATTTAATAGATTGAAACTTTCCTATTAAAATATAGGATGAATAGGGTTGCCGTAAAATCACGAAAGAAGCATCCCCTCCTTTTCAAAACCAAACAGATACATTTCAGAAGGGGGGGGGGGGGTTATAATCAAGATTTAAGATCGAGTATCTTCGGGATATAAGATAAATTTCCATTTAGACAAATAAGATAGGGGGCGTGTATTCGACGGGGGAGTTACTTTCGGGATTTTACGGTATTTAAAAGTAAATTGTGTAAAAACAGATGAGAATAGTTAACTCAAGAAATGTTTAAAGGGAAATTATACAAACAGAATAGTATTTTTGTTTTGTGAAGCAATTTTTAAAACTCTTGACAGTTACAGAAACAATTGCAATAACATTCGTTCCTTTAGAAAAATTAGCCATTTTTGTGCATGTGATGTACTTATGTCACAACTAGAGAAAATATAAATGTTTAATGCACATTTGGCATTTCAATGTTTCAAATAATTATAATATAGAAAAAGTTTTCTCTATAATGTTTCACTCATGATCAAGTATCCTATCTGTTTGTTGATAATTTCTCTTTCAATTACTTCTCTATTTCAGGTAGATAATGGAGGCTTCTATAAATTCAGTACAGCAAGAATCTGTGGATGGTTCACAAGTCAATATTGCGCCGAGAAAAAGGCTAAATGATAAAACGCCATTACTGAGGAATGTTCAACTTTTGTGTAACTTTAGTGATAGTAATAGTGACTCTCAATTTACCCCCACAAACAGTAATAACTCTCTCAGAAGCCTCACCACTTTCCCTGGTGTGTTTGTTCCTGTTTCACTTTCAATGTTTAGCGCTGTGTTGTTTTTACGTGTTGGTGAGTAAATAATTTGATATTCTTAATTTGAAGTATAAAGCCTGGTTTTAAAATGATTCATGTAATAACTCATAAAAAGTTAAAGATATTGGCACAATCTAATGAGCTGTGTTTCAATTATTTTTTGATAGGCGACAAATCGTAAGGAATCGTTTGCAAATTTGCATCACTTGCTTGCAATTTTGATTCATGATAAAAACAGATCGATCTCTTACGATTCCTTCCCTATCCAAAAAAAAAAAAAAGTAAAATGTAGCTCATTAAGTTGCCTGTTTTCTGATATTCAATGGGAATTTAAAAATATATTTGACAGTTAAAGTTAGGAAGTTAGGCAGTTATCTTTCCTGCATGCACAGTGAAAAATTGATTACTTTAAATGTTCATA
The DNA here is from genome assembly GCA_038373865.1 of Uloborus plumipes. NCBI lineage: Eukaryota > Metazoa > Arthropoda > Arachnida > Araneae > Uloboridae > Uloborus > Uloborus plumipes. Next base: position 9,676 of record JAXGGA010024698.1, on the reverse strand, counting down.
TTTTATCAAATTTTCGAATTTTTTATTTTAAAGTACATTGATACACAAAATCTAAAATTTGTTTCTGCGTGCACTTCATTGTGATACTGAGCCCTGTTTTCATTTTTATTTATTTTTGTTGAAAGTTGGCTCAGAGAGAAAATAATTATGAACTATCTCAATATTTCCCCAGCATTTTCTGGTACAGGCATTGCACTATCTGTCCCATTCTGTCAATAGCTCTGTTCGAAATTCAGAAAAAATGCCACAAAAAAGCCTGAAGAAGGAAGAAAAAGTAAAAGTTGTTAATTAATCCAGGCTTTGTGTTTTTACTAAATAAAAATGCTTCACAAATATTAAAATAGAATTTATTTTAATCTAAATTATTTCAAACAATACTATTACATTGAAAAAAGAATCAATTTTGTGTAGAATTTATTATAATCTACTTGTATTTTTGAATCAAAACAAGAACATTGTTAATAAATATTTTACTACATTAACCCTTTTTTAATAAAAGAATAAAAAGAACTCATATTTTTTAATGTCAAATATATATACAGTAGAACTTCTCAATAAGGGATACTAAGGGGACTTTAATTTTTGTCTCTCAAATCTGTACCTCAGAACCAGACTAACGTAAGTCCATTTTCGTCATTTTTCAGTAGAGGGGAAAAACGATGTATTCGACAATCGTTTTTCCCCTCTACCGAAAAATGACGAAAATGGACTTACGTTAGTCTGGTTCTGAGGTACAGAAATAGAGGTGTCCCTTAGTCGGAGGTATATGAATTGATGCACACCATGTACTTGACACAATATAGCATCATAATAAATGTAAACTATTTACATTTGAGATTTATTGTATTTGCTTCGGAAATACTAGATAAAATTCAGAATTGTTTTGCTTGCAAAATATATTGTTTTAAAAATCAAAGTTTTGTAATTTACAGAAATAAATTTGAAGTAATTTGTTACAAGGATTTGCTTCATGTCATGTAATTTACAATGCAAAACAAAGTAAATTACAGGTTGGTTTCATATTAAGTTGTGTAAAAATATTTCTTGTAGGCACTATCGGTCAGATCTGAACACATATGAATAAATAGGAGAAAGAATACGATTGTAAAATCCCAGCTAGAATTCTAAAATGCATATTTGTTTCTTTGAATGTCAATGTCAGGACAAACTTTTAGCAGTAAATTTTTAGCCAAAAAAATAACCTTGATCTTCTATAAATTCAATATTTTATATAGACATTTGTGCATGAACTTTTATAATTTTTCTCTGTGGCTGTCCCTTAAATAGTGTCTTTTATTCAGAGGTAAATACACGGAGGCTCCTATTCAAAGGGACTGGGACCAGAAAAAGTGTCCTTTTAAGGAGGTACTGCTGTATTTGTTATATCTAATCAATTTTTTTTTCTAACTTCATTTGGAAAAGACCACGCAAAGGTTTGGAAAACTTGGTGAACCTCGAATTTTGCTGCATGCAAGCAGATGTGGGGTAATATGGTAAGTGTTGTGGGAGTCTGAACATTATTTAAATCTTTTTGGATTGCTAAAGTCTATCAGGTAATTATTCAAGACGTGTTAGTTTTTCAAAATGAGGCACTTTAGTAAATACGATTTGCTTTTATTATATTAACTTGCTGCTTCTGCTTGTTTTATGCCTTTGATTTTCTTAATATTTTACTTTATTTTTTAGGTTTCATAGTTGGACATGCTGGGCTTTTAGAGACATTAGCGGGAGCAATTCTGTCGTACATTATTTTAGTTTCAACAGTTTTATCAATCTGTGCAATATCTACAAATGGAGCTGTTGAAGGTGGAGGTGCATACTGTATCCTTTTCTTTACTTATTGAATGCATTATTATCCAATGAGTCATCAATATTTTGACTACAAACAGTTCTCTTTCTTCTCTGATGTCAATTAATTGGTGGTATTCAAGTTTCGAAAAATGTACTGAAACATTTTTGAAAGCTTGTTCATATCTTTCAATCAACCTTTCTTATTACCATAAATTTGCTAAAATGAAATATGTTTGAAATCTTATCCTTTGCTTTAAGATAAAAAATGCTTTCTCTCAATGTTATTAATATATGCTTCTCCTATTTAGTTCTCTTTTCCCTGTTACTTTCAAAACCAATGATAGAATAAATGAATGAATGAAAAATTTCAATGCTGAAAATTACATCTCTCTGACTAATATTTTTTATACTACAACTATTTTAGTTTACTTAAAAAAAATAATTTTAATGAACTTTCAAAGACTTCTTTTTTGGAAATATGTCATCATCGTCATGTCCACCGGACATGATGTCATCATTGAACTTTTGCCTATTTGAAAGTTATGTGCGCTGTTAGAGATTCAAAACTATTTGCCTTGAATTATTGTAATTTCTTGATCAAAACGTTAATTTTAATCAAACCTAATCATGTAATAAATTTATGTTTGTTTGACTTTTTATTTAATTTTTTTTAAGTGTTGGCAGGAAGAAAAATATGATAATATTTTTACAAAATGTTTTGATTTTTCTTTGAGAGCTTCATGTTGTCCATTTATTCAAAGCTTGTTCCTTAATCCTTTTATAGTTATGATTAGTCGTGCTTTAGGCCCTGAGTTTGGCGGAAGTATTGGAACTTTATTCTTTCTTGCAAATATATTCTCTAGTGCATTATACATTACTGGTTGTGTAGAGGGTTTGACTGATGGCTTTGGAGAACAAGGTAACTGTTTATTTATATTTGTTTGTGTGTGTATGCATTTTCTGTTTTTATTCAAGATTTTCTGGTAACCTTCAACTCAAACTGAGATTTAAAAAGTTTCTTGAGATTTATAACTCACTATCAAATTGCTTAGAAATATGACCTGTTTCTATGACAATTTTGGATTTTAATTCAAATTTTCAGTAATTCAGGATTTTTACACCATATACTTAGAGCAGTGGTGCAGCGAATTTGCCCTTCATACTCTCTATTTGTACTTACAGTTTTGAACTACAGTAAAAGCTCGACTATCCGGAACGCTCGGGAAACACCGAATTCCGGATATGCGAATTTTCTGGACAGATGAGCGCGAGTTAATTCCGGTTCATTTTCGCTCCTTTAGCTAATGTAAAGATGTTTTAAAATAGTGTTTTGTCTGGAATTTTGAAATCTAACAACGATTTGTCCGATATTCCCTTCAATTTCTTAAAAATATCACGTTTTTGCCGATTTTTTGAAAAAGTACGATTTACCCGAATTATTTCCAACAATATATATGTTTCCTACCGTGAAAAACGCAAATACTTGTATACAGCCCAAGCAATTTAGTGAACAAACGAGGTTCAAAGTCGGAAAATCAACTTACATGCGATCTATAACTTTAATTGATTTATAACGCGACGGCAGTAAAGTGGCGGGAAAAAAAGAAACTTTTTTGTTGATTTTGAAAATCGAGGCCCTCTGATGAAATTTCCGGTTACTTGAGCGTTCCGGATACTTGAATGCCGGATAGATGAGCTTTTACTGTATTCGCGGTTTTTTGTGTTCTATTTTATGCTTATAGCATTGTAATATTGTCGACTCAAATAAAATTATTGATACTTTTGAAAATGTTTTTTAGATGAGTTTTCATATATTTTGCTGATAATATAAGCTACTTAATTGTCTTATATATCTCATACTTCCTCTTCTATTAATACATACGTAACAAGAAATTAAATGCTTGAATGCAAATGTGCTATTTTCATTGTAATATTTTTTTTCTTTCTTTTGTTTTCAGGCAGTTTAGCTTCATTTCTGCCAAGTGGACCATGGTACAACTTTCTATATGGCTCTGTTCTGAACTTTTTCAACTTGATTGTGTGCCTTGTTGGAGCTTCAATGTTTGCACGCACATCTGTGATCATATTTTGCATTGTGATTTTTAGTACAGCATCTGTGTTAATCAGCTTCTTGGCAGTTAATCCGTTTTTTGTTGAAATTCCAGCTGAAAATGTGATCGCAAATTTAACTCGAGCTGAATATACTGGATTTAGTTGGCATACTTTTACTAGCAATGTTTGGGGTATGTGCAGTTTTTACTGTGTTTAATTTAACAAACCAAAATATTTTTTTAAATTGTTTTATTTCATAATGCTAATAATTTGCTCTTTAAAAAAATCTCATAAATCAAAGCAACACAGAACTGGTTGTTTTTGTTTTGTATCTGATATATTTTATTTTGTTTGTAGTTCTTTAAATTCAAATTGTAAGGGAAACCAGCATACATTGGTACAATGCAGATTATTTGTTGATTTATATAAAAGCTTTTTAATTTCACTCCTAAAAGTTGTCATTGGGTGAGGTATTCTTCAAGTGCAAATATGCTGGGATTGGATTTGCTGCTTTTTGCAAACATGCTTTTAAATTCATCCAAAAATCATTAAGTTGGTTCCTATATAAAGCAGTAAGTTACCACTCTAAGCCAGGGCTAAGGCAAGGCATTGCATAGGTTTGCATAGTTTTTAGGAGCAGATAAATTATAATTTTTCTTATTGAACATAGCTAGAGCTTCTAAGTATTCTACTGTGTGCAAGAGAGTGTGGATACTTGATCTTTCAGGACACTCATTCACCCTCTTAAATCTCTAAACTGCAGTAATACAAAGTTTTAATAATGACAACACTACTTAACAGCCATAGTAGGTTTATATTCCCACAGGGTTGTTTGGTTTAAACTATGTTTTAAACCTATGTTTAAAACATAGCTTCTAAGTATAGCTTCTAAGTAACTAGAGCTTCTAAGTATTCTATTGTGTGGATACTTTATCTTTCAGGAGACTCATTCACCCTCTTAAATCTCTAAACCGCAGTAATACAAAGTTTTAACAATGACAACACTACCTAACAGCCATAGTAGGTTTATATTCCTACAGGGTTGTTTGGTTTAAACTATGTTTAAAACCTAAGTTTAAACCACTTGTTTTTTTGATCAATCAAGTGTCCTTTAATATGGCAATATCTATAAGTATATGCCATTTATTTTGCTGATTATTTAACAAAAATGTTGCCTTACAAAATAGAGGAAATCCTTTAATAATATCGGAAAGCTTAAAAAAGACAACTTGAGAAAAGTATTACCTCATCATAAAAAATACTCATACTAACTATTAAATCTATTATTAAGCTTATCAAACGCTTTAACTGTCCAATGTAATTCCTGAAATTCAAGAATTAGCAATTTTTTTCTTTTTCATTTTAACCATTGATTTCTACTGATTGTTAATGTTAGTTTTGAAATACTATAATAGTTTATGGATCAAAACTCTAATTTTCTCGTTACTAATAGTATCTACATTGATGTAGTTTACATTCTTTTGGTATTTGTTTCCTTGTTTTCATTGTATACTTGTTCAAGACTGATGAATAAATATGAGTTCCTTCAACAATGCTAGTTATTTCCTATTGCATAATCAATTTTGTTAAATATTATTTCCAACCCTTTGCACTCAAGAGGTGACTATTGCTCACCATATGATTTAATGCTGCAACTCAAGAGACAAGTCTTGTTCACCAAACGATTTAAATATTAAAATATGAAAGTTTAATATATTACTTTATGTGTGCAAGTTAGAGGTAAAAAGTTCGCCAAAACTGCTACAAAACTTTTTAAATAGCTAGTTAGTCCAGATAGAAATGGCCCTGAGTGCAAAGGGTCAATAGCTATTGACCCTTTGCACTCGGGGCCAATAGATCTACGACGATCTATTTTTTTTAAATGAGTAAAGAATAACCATGTCTCAATTGCAAAAAAAAAAAAAAAAAAAATCAAAACACTTATAATGGCACCCCCCTCCCCCCGGATCAAATCTTTTGCAGATTGGGATCAAGTCTCCTTGTACAAAGGAGACTTGATAATTTTACCAACCTTTAGTATTTGTTTTAAATATTTTACTCTTGCAATATAAATTTTTATAATGGCATAGCGTCTTGATTGAGTAAAGAAAAGACAGTTCTAAATATGTAACGTGAGATTGTTTAGTTTCATTGAATAAATAAAAGTTATTAGCTCCGACCAAACATGAGATCAACCGTCCCTATCCCACCCCCTCAGTCTTCCTTATTTTTTTGATATTACTTCCTAAAATTCCTTCTTGATCATATTGTATTGAATTAATTTGTTGATTTTTTTTGAGTTTAACTTTATCTTGTGATTCTTTTATCAATGTTTTTGCTCTACATTTCTTTTGATGTATAAATTTTTTTTTTTTTAATTTTTCAGCAAATTATGGCATTGATTATACAACTGGTAAAATGATAAATTTTGCCACAGTATTTGCTGTCATGTTTAGTGGGGTTACTGGTATTATGGCTGGAGCAAACATTTCAGGTAGAAATACTTTTAAATATTATATCTAAACTTATATAATGTGTCAAAAGAATTGCTAATATTAAAATATTTAAAAGCTTATTCAATGTTTTAATTTTCTCTCCCCCCATCCTCCCAATGTTTAAGTTCTAGTATTTTATGAGGAATTTTGCAGGATTCTTAAAAACCTTAAAAACTCCATGACTTTAGAAAATAATATGAACAAACAGAAGGCTCTAATCTTTATTCTGATGCTTCAAACCAAAAAACTAACTAACTAACTAACTTAACAGATACTTCTAGGGGAAAAAAATGTTAAAGGAATATTGTAAAGCAAATTGTGCAAACAGTTATTCTCATTTTGTAGCAGACAGAATAATCTTCTGGAGGATTTTTTTTGATCAAAACAGCCTTTGTGTATGTATAAACTATTGCACTAGAATTGGCAATGATATTAAATTAAGACCCCAGGGGCTGCTTTTACTCCTGAACCTGCACCAGGGATGCCCACTTTGCTGCACCACTCATGACTACAGTGAGGGACTTACAGATAAGTGAGAAAATGATTTTTTTTCTCTTACAACAATGAGTACATTTTCTTAAAGATCACCTTAGAAATTAAAATTTAAAAACATTAATGCTTTACAAATAAGTAACAGTGTTATGATTTATTCATATTTTGATATTGACTTGATTAACTTTATTATAAATGCTTAGAATCCATTCCTCCCGCATTAAAACTTTCTTTAGTTGATGGATTATTTTGTATAAACTCTGCATTTTTGATGAGTTTCTGAAATAATTATCTAGCACCTAATTTTAATTTAATTTTTTTTTCATGAGGGCATAGTCCTCTACCAATTTTGATTGTACATTATGCATTTGAAAAAATTAATTTTATTCAAAATATCAACATAAATATTTAATAAGAAAAGTACGTCTTTTTAATATATTACTCACATTTAACTATTAAAAATAATTTCAGGGGACCTCAAAGAACCAGGTCGTTCAATCCCAAAAGGAACTCTTACTGCTATGGCATTTACTTTTGTTACTTATATGGTTTTGTTTTTTCTTACTGCTGCAACTTGTTCTAGGTAAATAGAGATTCAGTGAATTTTTCTTTTTATGTTAATAAAAGTGATTTTCTTAATGTTGAAATAGTTTTCAAATGTATATTTTTAAATCTTTTTAAGATGATAAATTTGTTGTATTATGCTGGATGATAAATTCAACAATGAATTGTTATGAAATATATATCTATCTCAGTGGGTAAAAACTTTCTAAACAGTTTGGGATAAACCACATATCTATCACCTTTTTTGTTTGTAGTCAGTGACGAATTTACAGGTTTGGGGTCGTGTCGCAGTACATTTTTGGACCCCTTTGTTTATAAGAGAACTATGTGAAATCTTTATCATTCGTATTTTTGTGTCCCTTTCAAGGCCCCTTACCATTGTGACATTTGTGAATAGGAAATCTACCAGTTTACAATGTATTTATTTCAGGTCTTAAACAATGCTTATTTACAAACAATATCAATTCTTATTTTATATTAACTTGCTTTAATTACTGGTGCAATTTCTGCAAAGTTTTCCAGTTGACTATTTAATGTTGTAAGTAATCTATTTTGTTTCAATACATGGCCAATACCACTTCTTAAAACTGATCTGTGTATCAACTCAAAAATTTTTCTTACTTAACAAAAATAAGTGTCTACTTTCTTCACAAAAGCAACATTTACAATGTCAATCAAACAAATACTGTTCTTTTCAAACAGATCACCAAAAATTGTTTTAAATGGTTAATATGCATTCGAGTTAGCCTTCTACTTTCTAGTAATGCTTTCAATTTATTGCATAATTTGGCCTTATTTTGACTGTTTTCCTTTATTACTGTTCAAAATTTACTGCTTTTACTTCTTTGTTTTTGATGCATCCATAGGCTAAGCGCTTAGAGAGCGCTGCGTGTGATCATGAGTTCAGGCAAAATTTCTATGCGATTTGGAAACACTTATTGTAAAGTTTTGAAGAAACAAACTATACCTTAACTCAATCATAATGTTGGAAAGTTTTTCAACTCCAAATTTAATTTGAAGAACTAAAACTTCTAGTTTAGGTTTCCAAGTTGATATTTTTTTTTTTCAAATTTGCACCAAGAAACTTCTATTTTGAGATTGTTACTATTGAATTTCGGATTGAAAATATCTGACATAATTCATAAGCTTCAGTGTTCTAACATTTACTTGCCTTTCACTTTTTAGTACATTCTCATATATTTGATTTAATATACATTTTTGAAATACACTTTTCAGAATGTATTGCTGAAAATGTTACATTTCTACTCAAAATGAGTGTTAATATTTATGAGTCTAATCATAACCTTAGTAATAAGTAATGAAATTTAATTTCTTTGCAGTGTCCTTTTGAAAAACAACAACTTGTATATGCAGTATATCAATTTATATCCTCCATTAGTTGCTATTGGTTTATTCTGCGCTACATTGTCGGCTTCTTTGAGTAATTTGATTGGATCCTCAAGAGTTTTAGAAGCTTTAGCAAAAGATGAAATATTTGGTAAATAACAATTCATTTCTAGCATATTTTAGTAGGTTTGTCTCTCTTTGAATATGTTTAAAATTTCATTGTTATTTATTTGTTTATTTCATTGTTGTATAATCTCCCCAGGTGTACTGTTAAAACCAGTAGCACAATTTTCTTATGGAGGAAATCCTATTGCTGCAGTAGTTGTTGCTTGGATTCTTGTTCAGGTGAGCAAATCTCTTTTAATTGCATTATCATTACTACAGTGCGTCGCAAAAGTTTAAGCCCAACCGAAATCTTTTGATAAGACGAAAAGTATACACCAAAAAGCTTTGAAATTTTACTGTAATTAAACAAACAGCTTACAAATCCATGTTTCGAATTTGGAAACAATTCATAGAAATTAAAACACTATTACATGATAAAATCAAAATTTTGCTGTAGCAAAAGTTTAAGCACAAAAACGGAATATATATATTTTAGAAAGCATAAATGCCTTTTAGTAGTCTATGGTGTTACCGTTGCATCTGATGAGTTCGAATATGCGATTTTTCATCGATAGCACGAGATTATGGAAGGTTTCGGGAGTTAGTCTGTACCAGGCTTCCTCGATTGCAGATTTAAGCTCTTGAACAGAGCAATACTGCTTCCCATTCTGGTATACGTCACGTGCGAGAATTCCCCAGATGTTTTCTATGGGATTTAGATCCGGGCTGAGTGCTGGCCAGTTCATTACACTAATATTTTGAGAAGCAAGCCATTCTTTCGTACTACGGGAATTGTGCATTGAAGCGTTGTCTTGCTGAAAAATCCAATC
>JAXGGA010024697.1:0-11660 GCA_038373865.1 Uloborus plumipes | reverse complement strand
GAACTTATTTGTCTGCACCAGCATGTTACAATGAAAAGCATGAAAGGGGACAAAATCGTTTGTCAAAAAAATGGGAGGTCACTTGACCATCCATTGGCTCTGATCTAGGGGTGTGCAGCCGCACCCCCCTAGCTACCCCCTTGATCTCAAATTTCCAACAGTGTGAAAAAGTTGCCTCATGTTATTATAAGTAGTATATGTGCAAAATTTTACTGATCTGAGTTAATATTTTCAGTTGCCTTTGATACTACAGTCAAACTCGCTTATAACGAGCAAGAAGGGGCCATAACATGTTGCTCGTTAAATCCGAGTGCTCGTAATAAACGGGTCCTTACCGTTTATTTAATACAGTGCTTGCTAATGGAGATAATATTATTGTTATTTCGTTATTCGTTTACTTTATTCCAATTGCAAGTTGTTGATAAGGTCTAGTAATATTTTTTTTCCATTTAAATCTTTAAACAAGTTTTAAAAATTTTTAAAACTATTTTTGAAACAAATATGTGAAGATTATTTATTTCAAGAACTGTTTTAAATTTCGAAAGAAAGTTCTTAATGTAATTAAGTACTAAAACTGTTGATTTATAATAATGTAAGAGCAGATTTGTAGTAGTAAAAACTGAGATTCGCAAAAGACGAATTTTTACCAATTGGCTGGTTGTTAATAACCAACCAATTTCATATTTAACTAGCTGTGTGGCCGGGCTTTGCACGGTTTACCTTGAAAATACATTTGATGTCAAGTAAATAAAAAAGTTTTTTATTTTACAACTCTGAAATTCAACACCTCAAGGGTGGGGGGGCTGCCAGTTTCAAAAGCCCGGGGCGGCCTCACGTCCAAATACGCCTCTGAATAGTTTAGATGACTTCATGGGGGGATTTAGGACTGAAGTCTAGGGAGAGGGCAAGTTTTTTCTTTTCTTTTTTTTAAACATTTGTTCCAGTTATTTATCTGCCTGCTAATTTTGTGTATTTTTTCTTAATGTTTATAAAACTTGGGTCAGCTTTTACGGTTTTGTATAGATGATTAGTTCCGTTTTGTCTCATTTCTTCCAATTAGTATTAGGTTCTTTGAAATCTGTCACAAAACTAGCACTTTTTTCAGCATTTTTTCAAAAGTTTGTAACAATTGGATTGTGCCACGATTAGCAATTTTTATTTTTTTTAAAATCCAACTTCGTTTTTTTTTTTTTTGGAAAAGCTTTTGATGACTGGATTGTTGAGACTTTAATATTGTCAACGACTATATAATTTAGACTTTGACAATAATGATACTTTTTCCATAGTATTTTTTGAAAATCGGTAGAAGAGATTACCCCCCCCCTCCCTCCCACAGATTAGTACAATTTGAGAGTAACTCTTCACAAGTAATATATTAAGCTACAAGTAATATATTAAGCTACAAGTAATACATTGTAATTGTATGATGTATTAACCCATCATTAATATCTTAAAATAATGTGATATTCCTTTGCTATTTTATATTCATAAAATCAAGGAAAAGCTCCGTACGGCTGTGCACTGAGTAACGCATTTTTTATTTTTGAATTGAATAATTTTGGAAAAGCAGCTATCAAAACACATAATTAATCACATTTTGCAAATGATTGCAACTAGCATTCATATGAAGGAACCATTTGAAGTTCAGAAGTTTTTATATGAAATGTTTATTTTAAATTTCTGTATTATAATAATATATGAAAACAATCAGCAGTGATTTGGGATGTATTTTCCCAAAGTCACTTGAGTTGATAGTTACAAGACGTATCAGAAAATTTCTCGTCAAAAACTTTTGTCTAAGTATCAAAAAACTTCATTGTTTTCCAAAAACGTTTATGATGAGTGCAATATTCAGGTTAATCACATTAAATCCATCTCAAACAAGACTAAGATTTGATTACAAACACTTTCAGTTTATAGTAAAAAGACAAATTTTTCTCTCAGTCAGGTGCGCCCCAAACTTGACCTCCTGATCTTGAGGGGAAGGGCTTAATATTAGAAACAGGAAGCGAGCAGAATTTTTCTGAAAAATTGAATTGATGGACCCACTTAATCCTTTCAGAGGTGTTGATTAGCCGCTCCTAGGGGAAATGTTTACATTAGGTCTAAAGGGCAAAAATCCACGCCACGAAAGTTTGGCCGTTAAGAGGGGTGGCCGCTTAGCAAAGGTGACAGCTAAAAAAGGTTATACTGTACTACATTATACATGAGTTGACCTCAACTACTACTTAAAATAATTACAAGAATTTATCATGTTTGAAATATCAAGAAATATTTTTGAAGAACCACACATATTACAATAAGTTTCAAATTTTAAAAATGACTCGTATTATTTTCTTCGTTAAATGTTAGAGCTATTTTTTTTTTTTTTTTTGATAAGAATCATCTACACGTTTAAGAACATAGTTAAAATATTGCTTGATAGGTGGCGCTACAAATTGAAACTATTTTACCATTTCACTTTGCCCCACATTCCCATGCATTTGAAATAGATAAAAAGTGGTCAATTATTTAGGGTAGGCAAGTTCGACCTTTAATACGTTGAGGAACCGCTTGAGCTAATCTTTAAAAGTGCTTCTTGATCAAAGAGAAGAAAGAGTAGGGGAGAGCCAATATTTTGAAAAGTGCCAATTTGAAGTTGGAGTTTTCTGATTAAAAAAATTTTTTGTAGAAAAAAATTAATATTGATTTCTAAGTCTAAATTGGGGCTAAATGCAAGAAAATAAAAGGGGGGAGGTCAAGGAAGTTATTTACCTCCTCCTTAGCTTACTCACTTTTAAGCCGTTACAGATCTGATGAGTGTTACAGATCTGATGTTAATATGAGCTACATATCTGAGTTTATGCTTTCAGTCTTCATTAACATTTCTAAAAATGATATCATTTCCTTGCATTTTTAAAATAGAACTAAGATATTATATTAATATATATATATTAGCTAATAATCAAATTTTATTGTAAAAAAGAATTTCTTGGCAATAAAAATGAGCGATGAGGTTTTTAGATAAAATAAATTATGAGATTACCAAATCCTAGCTAATAAAAGATTTGTTTTGTTTTGAAACGACACACAACTTCAACTTTTTCAACACACAACTCTGCTGCTTGCTTTTCTTTAATTAGTTGCAGGAAATTTAATTTCTTGATTAGAAATTCAAATTTAGCATGCTAGTTATTATCTAGTTATTTAGCGAAGTTATGAGAAATTGAAGTACCAAAAAAAATAAATAAATAAAATAATAATAATTAATTGACTTAATTTCTGCAGTGTCAATTTTTCTTATTTTACTAACTTCTATTGTCAGGTCATACAAACCACAAATGAAGCAATTGTACTAAAACTCATAGCTTTTCATTTTTTAAGAACAAAAATATTCAATATATGGCTAAAACCTATGATTTTTGCTTTTTAATAATTCTGAAACGTGAGAGTTAGTTCGGTAACATATTCGCTGTTTTTCAATGTTACCGCTCTGACTGTTACCGATCTGACAAACCGACAAAGTTTTTTTTTAATTTCCGAGTCGATCGCGCTTAACCAAAATCAAACGTAGTTTTTTCACTTGCAATATAGGATTATACTTATATATAAAATAACTTTTAAAATAATAAAAACTGTGCATTTTAGCTCGTGTTACCGATCTGATGACTTAAATGACACACATTTTATAAATCACTTTAAAAAATCTTACCTGCAATTTTAGATGCAGAAATAAAGTTTTAATTACGATGCAAAAAAACATCACACCAGGTACTCAGTATCACGTAGTATCGGTGCAGAGAATGATTTTGGGAGCCAAAATATAGATCGGAAGTTATTATTACCGCTCTGACGCGGAACTGAGGGACACGCCTATTTCGCATTCCCTAGAAAATCAGAAATCGATTAAAACAAAAATGAAGTAAAATATTAACAAAGGATTAAAAACAGTATCGTTTTTTGTGCAAGTGCGTTTTTTTTTTTTTTGGGAAGTTAGAAAGTGCGCTTAAGCTGTTTGCATGCTAAGCTTTGCTACTGGGGACACGTCACCGATCTGATTTTTGATGTGTAAAACTAATATTTTCTGAAGAAAAAAAAAACAATTTTTTTCTGATATTATTAGATGAAATGAAAGCAAAACCGTGTCTTCTTTCTGGGGAATTTTTTTTTAAAAACTAGTTATTGAAATACTAGTGAAAATTCACTTGGGACTCAAATTGGCACTTTTCTAAATATTTGCTCAGGATATCAAAGCTTTATCCAACTCAAATTTACAAATTTCTTATTGTATCCTTATTTTATCACCAGACAAACAGCTTAGTAAGATAATGAATGGTAAAGTAGCGAATAAGCTTTTTTTCTTAACCCTAGATATATTCTAGGGAAGAAAAAAAAACAAAAGAAACAATGTTTTGAATTATGAAAAATTAAAAAATATATATATAATTAATGATTTTTTTAATGGCACACTGCCTTTGAGAGTTCGATCTTTTACAAAATTTAAAATTTAGAAAATTTTTGACTCTTGAATTGCGAATAAAGATCACTTTCTGAACTCCAATCAAAGATCAAAGGAATCTTAGGCTTCCAAGATACTTTGGATTTTTTTCTACAATATATATATACAATAAAGTGTAAGCACAGTTGAAACAAATCGTAGAACTAAAATTTAAAAAAAAAGTATTTATCCCAATATGAAGTTTCAAATCTCAATTATAGAAAGAAAAAAATTGAAAATGATAAATAAGCAAATAAAGCTAAACCCCTATTTATGCAATACAACGACAAATAATTTTGTAATTTTACTGGGAGAAAACGTATCAGATTGATGCAAAAAGAAAAATAAATAAATAAACAAATGAATAAATAAATGAATAAAATAAAACAAATAATAATTCAAAAAACATGAATCCATTTTTCAGAGTACATTCAGTGGACACCGGTGTATTGAATCAATGGTTTATTTAATCAGCCGCTTTAATGTACCAAATAGCCAAAAACGGAACAATACCCAGTTTTAAGCAATATAAAGCTGAATTAGCCGCTTTATTGAATCAAAACTATTTTAAACAAAAATGATTCATATAAACCACGGTCCCTGTATAAATAAATAACGTAGGGTCAGTTGGAGTCAAAAGAAACATAATTCCTATGTTTCACACAACTTTAGATAATTCAACTTTCTTTTGGATGAATGGAGACAAAACTGTGTTCATTGTGCACCCCCACACTCACTGAAAAAAAAAAAAAAAAACTGCGTATGAATGTGACTTAATCATTTTACACGGTATAGTGCTGTAGAATTTAAATTTCCATCCTCCTGCGAGCTTTTAAACCCTGAGTCCCTGCCTGCGGTTGCACGACTAACATTTATTTAAAAGATAGCAACTACATATTTGTAGTGTCGCCATCTATTGTCATTATTGAAACTCTCTCAATTAGCCAGTAGGGAATGTGAGACAAAATGAAATATTTTAGGTATCCGAACACCTTCAAAACGTGATTTTCGGCATAGGCGGACTTAGGCTGTGAATTTTGGGGGTGCAACAAACCGAGATTTTCGTCCCCCCCCCCCCCCCCGGGATTCCCGGGCAATCAAAACAAACATTTTTGTTTTCCAATCAAGCTTTTTTTTGGCTCACGGAGCGTAAAGTTAGTAATTTTCAGGAGGGGGTCCGTGGAAGTCCGGACTTTGATAACCTCTGAAGCAAGGACGTATTTAAGAGGGGGTTCAGGAGGTACGGACAACTCCCCCACAAACCGGATGTCTTTTATCTCAGTTCTTACCACTTACCTCAAAAAACCACAACCAAGTCAGAAGGTGTTTTTTTCCTTTGTGTTCCCATCAATTGAAAAGTTTTTAAATTCCAAGTCAATTCAGAACGCGAGAACCTCCAAATGTAATTCTGCAAATTTTCTGTAGTATTTTCAAATTAATGAAGAAATTTCACAGAAATCTGCAAAATTTCTGCAGATTTCATGCAGAAATTTGTTAAAGAATAAAATTTTCTTGCGAAAATGCCGAGTTTGAGTCAAATCAGCGTCATTTACGGAAAAAATAGATCTACTTCTAAGTAAAACCTGTACAGAAAAGTTAGAGATTTTTTTTTTTTTTTAAATTTGACGATTTTATATTACTATAAAACCATGTACGTAGATTGTATCTATTTATGTATGTATGTCAGCATAACTGCTCCCGAACGCCAGTGAAATGATCATCGAACGAGATATCGATAAATTTGTAATTTTTTAGGCCTTGTGTTCGACTAATTTACATAATTTTACGATTTTAATTAGCGGGCATAATCAATTATATCTATATATTATTATATAAGCCGTCTTTTTTTCTCCCAACGTTTGTTTCGAAATTTCGGATTCTGCTTCGCAAGTGGTCAATAATTTCTCCAATTAAACTGTGTTTGTTCAAGCTTTTAAATGAAAAAATTAGAAAATGCGTTAGTTTGGAGATTCTATTTCGTATTGTCGAAAAAATTTTATAAGCTTAACTAAAGAAAATTAATTCAATGTTTGAAAGCCGTGCAAATGAAGAACCTTGCAAATGTTATCGTCCTTAGCATAGTTGAATTTTGTAAAAAGTCTTGTTCAAATTGAATAAGGATTTAGAATTACATTATAATAGAATTCATATAGCTATGCATTCGATTCTATAGATAGTGATTCAGTTAGTTGGGGAGGGAGGGGGGGGGGGCAATAAAATGAACATAAATATATACATCTTTTTTTTTTTTTTTTTGAAATATATTACAAAGTTTAATATTTTATTGAAGCATTATCAACATTTTTCCTAATAATTCCTGGAAAAGTATATGTCTTCTGATTTTCTTTTATTGTGAAATTTTTCTTCGAAGGAATTATATAACTCTTTTTCGAAGCATGAACATAAATGTTTCAGCGAATGAAATGAGATGTGATTTTTTTTTCTTTACATTTAGAATTTTTGCATGGATGACTGTTATAAACTGCCAAAAATTAATTTACTACTGCAATTTGTTTAATTAATTATACTTAATTTCGTTATTAATTTTAGTTAATTAATTACATTTTAAGTTTAAACATTATATATTAATAATTATTATAGTTTTAATTGAATTAGTGTTAATGTAACAAACAATTAATACTTCTGATTTATCTTTCGTGACCTTGCCCCCCCCCCCTAAACAAAGTTCTAGATACGTGCTTGCTCTGAAGTACATAATATGTTGTATTTTTGGGTTTTCTTTCTAGTGAATTAAGTTGAATTGTAGCAATGAAAAAAGTATAACTTATTTTCCAGTTTCCAGATGAAATATGCTAAATTTATTTTTTTCAAAATTTAAGCAAAATGTTGGGGGTGCGGGGCACCCCCTGGCACCCCCGTAAGTCCGCCTATGATTTTCGGTCAAAAATATGATCCCCCCCCCCCCCACATTTTGTTCTAATATAAAACCTCCGTCTTTTAGCTTTCTAAAGCAGCTGGAATTTTGTTTCTATTGTATTTAGAAGTGAAGTAAAAGCGATTTTGGTGACGGAATAAACACCAAATTTGAAGACAGGAAGTAAAGTCAGAAATTTATCGTCTGCTAAAATTATACTATTCCAGCAGCTTTTATAGCTCAAAAAATTAATTCACACTAAGTATTCTCCTTCCTTCCCTCATCACACTTACCAAATTTCGGAACAAAAACCCAAGCCAAGGTGTGTCAACCGTGCCGATGGCTGCGTGGTACCGGGGCCAAGCGGTATCTCATACGGGAGGCTTCAGGGCTAGCTGGCGAACCCTGTCGTATACAGCCTTACCCCTGTGTAGGGGGGCTACGCAGGGGCTCGACCCCACTTTTTCCCCCCAGTTCTCCGGTCCAATTGTGGATTCTCAAATTAAAAACTCTTCTCCCCCTTGTGGGGAGCGTCAAATGATATCGAGCGGTACAGCCAAATTCTTTATTATTAAACGAGCCGATCCAAACTTAAATCTTACTAAAGTGTCGCCATTCATAATTAACAAAGCACTAGTACATCAAATAGGTGAATTTGAATCAGTCAAAAAATTACGCAGTGGCGAACTCCTTCTTGAAATCAAAAATCAAAACCAAATTAAACCTTTATTTACTCTTAAACAAATAGGCTCATATCTCGTCACTGTTGCTGAACATTCCAGATTAAATCTTTCTCGGGGAATCATCTCAGAACCTGATCTCCTCTACACTCAGGAGTCGGAAATCTTAGAGGAGATGAGAGACCAGCACGTAAGTGGAGTTAAACGAATTACCATCAGACGCAATGGAGAAATACTACCCACTAAACATGTTATCTTAACGTTTAGTACTCCTGACCTCCCATCACGCGTCAGAGCTGGCTACCTCTCTTGTCCAGTTCGACCATACATTCCAAATCCTCTTCGTTGCTTTAAATGTCAACGCTTCGGGCATTCCAAGCTATCATGCCTTGGTACAGATACATGTGCCAGATGTTCTGAGTCCGGCCACGATAGCAATGAATGCACGAAGGAATTCAAATGTGTCAACTGCAAGGGAGACCATCCCTCTTACTCTAAAAAATGCGCTAAATGGCTTCTTGAGAAAGAAATCCAAGTCATAAAAACGACAAAAAAACTTTCTTATCCTGAGGCACGAAAAATTGTAGATTCTCGTACTCCTACAACAGGACTATCCTATGCTGCAGCAGTTAGAAAAGTTTATAAAAGCTCTAGCACACAAACAGAGGCACAAACCCAAACTAATGCTGATCAAATTTCCAAACTCAAGACTATACAATCTAAAAACGCAAAACCCTCCCCGAAAAAACTTAATGAAAATAAAGAGACAAAAATGATAAATATAAAACCTGCTGAAACACCTTTTTCAAATGTAACAAATGCGCAAAATTCAAAAAAATGTACAGAAAAAAAGAAAATTATAAAAGCGCGAGCTAAAATTGGAGCTACCTCTATAAGCAGAGGCCTCCAAAAAATTTTAATTTTAAAAAAGAGGACTTCTTGCTAACCAGCAAGCAAGTTACACTCACTAAATCTTCTCATCTCCCCACTCATAACGAAGTGGAGGATGTGGAATTTCAAGATATTCCGTCATCCGAAGATGAAGGATGGACGGACGTCCAAGCCAAATAAGGCGCCCTTCTTTCTTTTGGCCGTTTTTCCTCCTTTCTCTCCCCATGGCCCAGAGAATTCTTTCTTGGAATTGTCAGAGTTACTCGCATAATGTCACGGACGTCAAAGATCTTGTTGAAATTCACCAACCGGCCATTTTCTGTCTGCAAGAGACATTCTTGTCACCTACTGATAGACCGAGGTTGAAAGGTTTTGAGATACACAGCAAGGACTGCTTGTCAGGTGACCGTCGTTGTGGAGGAGTGGCGATGCTAATCTCCACTGATTACGCATCTAGCCAGCTCAACATCAACACGTCCCTTCAGGCAGTAGCTGCGCGTGTTCACCTTCACTCGCTCATCACAGGTTGCTCTGTGTACATTCCACCTTCTTACGATTTGAGAAGCGTGGAATTGCAGACATTGATCGATCAACTCCCATCCCCATTTGTCATCTTGGGGGATTTCAATGGCCACAATCCTCTCTGGGGTAGTCCAGACACAAACAGCAGAGGATTGATAATAGAAAATTTTATTGGTGACAACGATCTATGCGTTCTTAACAACGGTGAAAATACATATTTCCATCTTCCAACGCAGACTTATCATGCCATCGATTTGTCAATATGCTCACCTTCGCTTCTGCCACACTGGGATTTCGAGGTGGAAGGTGGCTTCTACACCAGTGGCCACTTCCCGATCAAGTTAACCTTCACTGGACGCTGCAGCTACAATGAGCAGCAGCAAGCCCGTTATCGCCTTGATCGAGCTGATTGGGCAGCATTTACCCAGTTGGCAGAAATTACATCGGAAGTTGTGACCGAAACTGACATTGATGTAGCGGTAAGCCGAGTAACAGACATTATCCTAAATGCAGCAAACATTACTATTCCAAGAACCACTAAGGGCAGGATCAAATTTCCTAAGCCTTGGTGGAACTCTGATTGTCAGGCAGCCTATAAGAAACAGAGAAAAGCCTGGAACACATTTCGTCGATATCCAACCACGCAAAATCTTGTGGCACTCAAACGAGCTCGTGCTGAAGTTCGGAGGATTCGGCGGAAAAGCCAGCGAGACTCGTGGCGCACATATGTCAGCACAATCACGACGTCCACCCCATCTAAAACCGTATGGAAAAAAATTAAGAAAATCGCTGGAAACTATAAAACAAGCTGTGCTCCCATTCTAAAGAAAAATGGACAAATATTATCTGATCTTAAATAAGTGGCCGACTGCTTGGGGACTCATTTGCAAGGCGTCTCCAAGGCAGAAAACTATAAATCAAACTTTTTATCTCTGAAAGTACTTAAGGAGCGAAAAATCCTTAATTTTAGGTCAAATATTTTAGATTTTTATAATACCCAATTCACTTTTAGAGAACTTCTTACAGCATTGCAAAAAACCCGTAATACCTCACCAGGTCCTGATGAAATACATAATATCATGTTAAAAAATTTGAATAAGACCTCTTTAGAAAACATACTCTATCTCTTTAATAGAATCTGGACTGAGCACAATTTACCACCATCCTGGACAAAAGCGATAATAATACCTTTACTCAAACCTAATAAACCACCTGATCAACCTGAAAGCTATAGACCTATAGCCCTTACTAGTTGCCTCTGTAAATTAATGGAGCGGATGGTTAACGCCCGACTAATTTTCATTCTGGAGTCAAATCATTTACTATCTTCTTTTCAAAGTGGATTCAGGCGCAATAGGAGCACCATAGACAACTTGCTGCTTCTTGAAACATCTATCAGAGAAGCATTTCTTAAACGTAAACATCTTGTGAGCGTATTCTTTGACATGGAAAAGGCATATGACCGTACTTGGAGATATGGGATCCTCAAAACTCTACACGAGTATGGGTTGCGAGGTAACCTACCCATTTTTATCTCCAATTTTCTCAAACATCGAACTTTTCGTGTACGCGTCAAGTCTACTCTGTCAGATACCTTCATCCAAGAAGAAGGTGTTCCCCAAGGAAGTGTATTGAGCGTAACTCTTTTCGTAATTGCAATCAATAGCTTAATCGAACAACTACTCTCCGCTGTCAAAGGTACCATGTTCGTGGATGATTTTCAAATCTCTTTCTCGGCAGAGGAAAATGGCTTTTCTTTTTCTGCTCAAAAAACCTTCTGCATTAGGGTGATTCAAAAAAAATTTTTTTTGAATTTCTCTGGTCTTACCCCGCAGTTTTTTTACACTATTCATGAATGTGATGTATGTAAAATTTTAGCTCAATTGAATAATATTTAGAGGTCGCTCAACGCGATCGAATTCTGTTGAAAATTAGCAATTTCGAGAGTTGGAGTATATAGCTTCATTACCCAAAATAATATTATTCTTCATATAAAATGGAATAATTTAAAACGTTAGTTTACTCTGCTAAGTAATTAGTCAATAAAATAATAGCTCAAAGTGAGTTGTAACGATTACCCCCTCCCCCCGCTCCAAAGCTGCATTATCTCTTACCTAAGTTTGGGTAGAAAATGCAGCTACAAGCTCGGGCTGTGGTTTCTGTTTTCTTTTCGGTTGTTTGAGGTGAATGAGTTTATTTGGCTAAAACCCCTAGC
>JAXGGA010024696.1:0-11664 GCA_038373865.1 Uloborus plumipes | reverse complement strand
AGGTACTCATGAAGGTCCTAACTCAACCACATCCTCGGCTGATATGATGAAATTCTACTCCCAAACTTAATTTTTTTTTTAAATATATTTTTTTAATTTCTTATATTTATCTTCGTAATTTTGTAAAATTGATTATATTTGTGTACGAATTTTCATATTGTAACCATGTTGTCTTTATCGTATATTCACGTAATGTTTAATCGTGCTTTTTCCAAAGTAATGTAAATGTATGTTTCGTCACTGGGGGCCAGTTCCAGCAGGATGGCCGAACCTGTAGGAATGAGTGGCAACACTTAAGAGAGCGCGCGTAACACCGCCCTCTAGCGAGCATAAGAGATCGAGCGAGCATTGAGACACCGACAGTGGATGTAGAAGCACGTTTCCGTTTTGTTCCTCGACGCGTAAGCGTACGTGCCTGTTACTATGTGTTACAACTGTACTATGTGTTATGTGGAGTAATAAATGTTCTGTGATGTTGACGACGCTCTCATCATTGCTGGGAACCGGCGGGCGGACACCCTTAGACACGAACCGACCCTACACACACACATATATATATACACTGAAGTGACAAAAGTCATGGGATAGCAATATGCAAATTTTCAGATGGCAGTAGCATCGCATAGAACAGGTATAAATGCGCAGTGCTTTTACAGAGCTTTCATTTCTGTTCAAGTTATTCATGTGAAGAGGTTTTAACGTGATGATGACCGCACGACGTGAATTAACAGACTTTGAACGCGGAATGTTAGTTGGAGCTAGACGCATGGGTCATGCCATTTCGGAAATCGTTAGAGAATTCAACATTCCCAGATCCACTGTGTCAAGAGTGTGCCGAGAGTATGAAATTTCAGGCATAACATCCCACCATGGACAGCGCAGTGGTCGACCGCCTGCACTTAAAGATCGAGACCGGCGACGTCTGCAAAGAGTCGTAAATTCTAACAGACAAGCAACACTGCGTCAAATCACCGTAGAAATCAATGTGGGACGTACAATGGACGTGTCTGCTAGAACTGTGCGGAGAAATTTGGATTTCTTGGGCTATTCCAGCAGAAGACCGACTCGAGTGCCTTTACTGACAGAACGACATCGCTTGCAGCGACTCTCGTGGGCACGTGAGCATATCGGTTGGTCCCTAGATGAATGGAAAACCGTGGCCTGGTCCGATGAGTCACGATTTCAGCTGGTAAGAGCCGATGGTAGGGTTCGAGTGTGGCGCAGACCCCACGAAGCCATGGACCCAAACTGTCAGCAAGGCACTGTTCAATAGGGTGAGTCGAAAAAATCGATTTTTTTATTTCGAAATCGCATTACCTCTCAAAAGTTGTAGTTTAGTATCCACAACTTGGGAAAAATAAAAAAAAAATTCTAAGTTGACGTCTTCGGTTCGCGCATGAGGCTCAAAGTTGGAAAAAATATGTTAAAAATGGAAATTTTCAAAAAGAAAAAAGAAAAAAAAATTGTAACTTTTCATAATGCAACCGCCATAAGCTGTAAATATTTTGTGCATTTTTTATCTAAAAAAATATTTTATTGCTTTTACATACGATCTTTAGTTTGCACATCAGCCTTAAATTGGGCTAAAATCGCCTACAATGTCAAATTTTGAAAATATCGATTTTTTTTATTTCGTAATCGCATTACCTCTAAAGTTGTGGTTTGGTATCCAAAATATGATAAAAATAAAAAAAAAAAATCTAAGTTGACTCCTTCGGTTCGCGCATGAGGCTCAAAGTTGGAAAATATATGCTAAAAATGGAAATTTTCAAAAAATACTTTGAAAAAAAAAAGTAATTTTTTTTCTATCGAAACTGATTTAAATTGTTAGCAGATAACATAATTTGAACCCAAAAAATTATATATAACATTTAGAAGATACATTCTGTTTGTGCATAAGGCTCAAAATACGAAAAAAAAAAAAAAAAAGTTAAAAACTGAACTAGAACGCACTATGTCGGTGCTGTGCCGGTATATTCTTATTCTACAGCCGACTTGTCCAGACATTACACATATTCTAGGAAACAGTTCTAAGTCCCTGCAGTCTGCACTCCCTTTGGTTGTCACTTAGTCAGCTAGACCCACCAAACAAACAGTATCTTTAATTAGCAACTGAAAGTGAATCAAAAAGTGCAGCGTGTTTAGCTTTGGGTGAGTTTTTTTGTAACTTTGTAGCATATTTTTATGCTCAAGTTTTGTTATACTGTTCTCCGTTCTCCGAATGATAAATAATGGAACCCCGGAAAACTTCTAAAAGTTTAATTGTTTGTCCGTTATTTGGTGCACCGAAAGGGTTAAGTCAAAGTGTTTTACTCACATGTGCAGATGTGTTGTTAGCTTGCTTTGAAGAAAAATCGCAATCTGCAAAAGGCGAACCTTTTTTAAGGATTTCAGATTGCATAGCTGCTCAAATAGAAGAAATTTACTGCATAGCTTCTATACCAATGTACAGTGGTAATACCAATGTGCGTTCTATACTAATGTACAGATGTACAGTGTACATCTACAAGAGATTGGCTTTTTAGCACAAGAACACGAAAAATTCATTGCACACTTGCAAGAAGCAACGTCAAAAAGTTTAGACTTTGCTTCATTAACAAAGTGATTGAGTTTTGTCTTGAAGTTCAATTTATCTTTATCACGACTAAATGACTTTCTCAAAGTGTAGTATTTGTTATGGTAATCCTTTATCAATTTTACAATACGTACATGACTGACCGTTGGTATAGAAGCTATGCAGTAAATTTCTTCTATTTGAGCAGCTATGCAATCTGAAATCCTTGAAAAAGGTTCGCCTTTTACAGATTACGATTTTTCTTCAAAGCAGGTTAACAACACATCTGCACATGTGGGTAAAACACTTTGACTTAACAATTTCGGTGCACTAAAAAACGGACAAACAATTAAACATTTAGAAGTTTTCCGGGGTTCCATTATTTATTATTCTGAGAATGGAGAACAGTATAACAAAACTTGAGCATAAAAATATGCTATAAAGTTACAAAAAAAAAAAAAAAAAAAACTCACCCAAAGCTAAACACGCTGCACTTTTTGATTCACTTTCAGTTGCTAATTAAAGATGCTGTTTGTTTGGCGGATCTAGCTGACTAAGTGACAACCAAAGGGAGTGCAGACTGCAGGGACTTAGAACTGTTTCCTAGAATATGTGTAATGTCTAGACAAGTCGGCTGTAGAACAAAAATATACTGGCACAGCGCCGACATAGTGCGTTCTGGTTCAGTTTTTGACATTTTTTTTCCATATTTTGAGCCTTATGCACAAACAGAATGTATCTTCTAAAAGTTATATATAATTTTTTGGGTTCAAATTTTTGTTATCTACTAATAATTTACAGCAGTTTCGATAGAAAAAAAATACTTTTTTTTCAAATAATTTTTTTCAAATTTCCATTTTTAGCATATATTTTCCTACTTTGAGCCTCATGCGCGAAGCGAAGGAGTCAATTTAGATTTTTTCCCCCCCAAATTTTGGGTACCAAACCACAACTTTTGAGAGGTAATGCGATTTCGAAATAAAAAAGCGATATTTTCTAAATTCGAAATTGTAGGCGATTTTAGCCCAATTTAATGCTGATGTGCAAACTAAAGATCGTATGTAAAAGCAATAAAATATTTTTTTAGATTAAAAATGCACAAAATATTTGCTGTTTATGGCAGTTGCATTAGAAAACATTACAATTTTTTTTTTCTTTTTTCTTTTTGAAAGTTTCCATTTTTAACACATTTTTTCCAACTTTGAGCCTCATGCGCGAACTGAAGACGTCAACTTAGAATTTTTTTTTTATTTTTCCCAAGTTGTGGATACTAAACCACAACTTTTGAGAGGTAATGCGATTTCGAAATAAAAAAATCGATTTTTTCGACTCACCCTACTGTTCAAGCTGGTTGTGGCTCCGTAATGGTGTGGGCTGTTTTTTCATGGCATGGACTTGGTCCTCTAGTGCGACTGGACCGAACATTGACTGGAAATGCTTATGTGCAGCTACTTGGAGATCACTTGCAGCCATTCATGGACTTCATGTACCCAAACAACGATGGGATTTTTATGGATGACAATGCGCCATGTCACCGGGCCACAACTGTTCGCAACTGGTTTGAAGAAAATTCTGGACAATTCCAACGAATGATTTGGCCACCTAGATCGCCCGACATGAATCCCATTGAGCATTTATGGGACACCATCGAGAGGTCTGTTCGTGCCCAAAATCCTGCCCCATCAACGCTTTCACAATTATGGACGTCTATTGAGACAGCATGGCTCAATATTCCTGCAGAAGACTTCCAACGACTTGTTGAGTCCATGCCACGTCGAGTTGTTGCACTTCGCCGGGCAAAAGGAGGGCCGACACGATATTAAGAGGTATCCCATGACTTTTGTCACTTCAGTGTATATATATATATATATATATATATATATATATATATATATATATATATATATATATATATATATATATATATATATATATATATATATATATTAGATATATAGATATATTTCTAATGCATTTTCAAAGGAGCATATTAATTTAAAAATTCAAATGAAGCATCGTGTTCCTTAGCAGTATTCAAAGAGTTTTTGTATTTAAATATTTTTTAAACAGTTCGTTCTTATAATGGGGACATCTTTAGAAAGTCAAATGTTTTAGTTTTTGTTAAAATGTTTTAATGAGCATTTTTATACACTTTGTAAGCTCTCTCGTGAGGTTTTTTTTTTTTTTTTTTTTTTTCAATTTATTATATTTTACGAGTGTATTTTTCTAATTATGTTTTTATTTTTAAACAAACTTTAGACACTTAAATATTTATTTTCAAAAGTAACCATATTTTTAGAATCCTTCAAAGAGAAAACACAAAATTAACTATTCGTCAGACTTTATTATTTTTACTTTATTCTCTACCGCTCCTACGAGAGTATTGAAACATATTATAAAACAGAATGCAAACAGTTTAGTTATTTTGTAAATATTACGACCATTAATACTTTTGATATTTCAATTCAACTGGCTTTTTATTACAACCCATTTAAATGAAACGTTTGTAAAAACGTATTTCTATCTAAATTAGCTAAAGACGAATACTATTTTGTACATTATATGCGAGAAAATTGTTAATATAATTTTTAAAAAATAGTTTTAACTGCAGTTGTATTGTTTGAACTGGCATTGCGTAAACATTAGATCAATTTTTACTTTTCGATCGCAATTATTTAGCTTTTGTTTTTCAAAAACTGGCAGTGCATGTATCAATATTTTTGAAAGAACTGAGTTTGCCATTGATATTCTTTGGGTATTTGCTCTTGTTGAAAACGCTTTTACATTAAGGGAAGCATTTGAATTTCAAAGGTTAGTTTCTGTTTCACACTTTTTAGTACATTTGCCTATTGTTAAAATTAATATTGAGTCATTCAACCTAACTTGTGCAGTTGACGTGTCCATGGTGAATAACTACTATGAAAAGAATGGGCACATCATTGCCTGGAGAGGTTGCATTTTTTTTAACGCAAACAAAGATTTACAGCACAGAAATTCAATTTTTTTTCTTTAAATGGGACTGCGTTGGCTTCTCACCATTTGCAGACCTAGTGTATTCCCCGAGACAGGCACCAGTTCTTTGATGTGGCACCACTATCGGCAGGGTGCCATTACCACGAGAATTTTGACGCTAAGTTTCCCCACTAGATGGAGGTACCTGGGTTTATTCGATGCAAAACTGCACTAGGAGTTTCGTTTTGCAAATAGATACTCCATGCAAAACGAGTACTCGAGAGCAGTTTTACATGCCGCATAATGATATGACATGGACGCTGTCGATTTTCTGCATCTTGAAAATCCACCGACTTTAGTCGGGTCCGATCCCGCTCCTTTGGGCGTGAGAGGCCAGCGTCTAACCGCCTTATTCACCGTTAACCTAACCACGGACCTCAAACCACGAGGTTCGTTAACCGGAAGTTAAGATTTTAACCACGCGGTTAAAAAGTTGGTCGGTCGAAAAATGACGCGGAGTTCCTCTACCACGTCGTTACTTAACTTAACTTCAGGTGATTATGTACGCGGCCATCCTATTGGTCAATGTTGATCACGTGATTAATTTGTTGTTTTTAAATCACCAATTGATTGCATTCGCGTTTACATGTATTGCTCATGCTCAGAGAACAAACCACACGTTAAGTTTCGCAACCACGCTTGGTTGGGAATTGATCTTGCTCCTAGAGCTTGGTTAAGTTTCCCAACCAAGCGTAGTTTCGGAAACCTGTCAGCGCGTAGTTAAAGTTGACGGTGAATATGAAGTAGGCGGTAACTCCGGGTTAAAGGCCGGTTTAAAAACGTTTGGTTAACGGTGAATAAGGCGGTTAACCACTACACTACTCTGTCTTCCAAAAATTGAAAATAGGATATGGGGAACAGGTGGAATCTAACCCACGACCGGCCAGCACGCTAGGCGAAGCTTCTACCTCGGCGTAGCGTATGCAATTATGTTGTGTAGGGTGCACTATATCGTCAAAAGTATTAGGGCTCTTTCAAAAGCATTTTATGGAATTTCTCAAGAAATAAGAGTCCAATTGTCTCTATAACGTTTGTCCCAAAAAATATACATTTTCAGCTGACATTTCCCAATAAAAATGAAATCACCCCTGTATTTAGGACAAAAGGAGGAGGAGACGGTGGAATCAAAAACGTGTTTTGACAATAATTCCCGTACATGGAAAGTTCTATACTTTCGGGTTTATCACTTACCCAAGCAGCACACTTCGTTTCTTAAAAGTTGTAAAATGGTTATTAACGTTGTAATCACCGCTTAAAAACGTTCATAAAACGTTTAAAGGTTATTTGTGCTACCTGGGTATGTTCCTAAGATATAAACATTTCTTTCAAAAACTGCTCATTTTATTTTACGGTTGTTAGCTCATAACACGCAGTTTTCTATCGATTTTTAAGAAACCATCAGAAAAGACAACAGCATACAACATAAATATTATACTAAAGTTTCAAACAGAAGTAGTGAAAATTTGTTTATAGATGAACATTTAAAGGAACTCATTTCTCACTGCGCATGCGAATTTATAACTATAAAATGTTTTAAATCATATAGACACTTCAACTCCAGAAAAAAGTTCCAGCTCAATATCTTAAAAGTTTAGAAATATATCAGAATTTAATAAGACGATTTTTAATTATTTTCAAATTGGCACGAATAAAAATTGATCGTTCGCAAATTTGCAGCATCTGCTCTCAATCTTCCGTTTCTAAGGTGTGATAGGTGATAAACCAAGTTTATTTACGAACAATCCCTTACGGTTCTTCCCCTATTAGAGAAAAATTGAAAATCGACTCATTAGGTCGTTGATAAATTTTTCAGTTTGAGGATTTTGAACTGGATTTTTTTTACAAGTTTAAACACTGATATGATTTTTAAAAAAATGTATTTATCAATTGCTGACGTTGTGCTTGCTCAAGGAAAAATTAATTGCTTTCAATGGTTCAAATTTTAATGAATTTTTTTAGTTTTGTTTGAAATTTCAGTATGCTATTTCTGTTGCAATCTGTTACCTTCTCTGGAGGTTTGGTAAAGTTTGACGGAAAATTCAGCTCGTTAGGAGACAACAAATAGAAAATAAAATTGGCAGTTTTGAAAGAAATGTTTGTCTACAGAAATATAAGTGATACCTTTACGAAATAACGTAAAATATTCATGCATAGTATGCAAATTAATATCTAAAATTTACAGTTAATTTCCAGCCATTTACTTTGAGTTATGGTTTGAAAAAAAAATTTCCACCTCACCTCTTTTAGTTCCTAAATGAATGTATGGGTGATTTTGTTTTTATTTGAAAATGTCAGCTGAAACCTACATTTTATGCGATAAATGACGGATTTGGAGAATGAAGGAGCTATGTTACATTTTGAAAAATGAACACTCTGGACAATGGTAAGCAATGGATGCAGGTTTGAAAATAAAACTTGGTACATCAAAATTAGATGTCATTAGACCAATTTCATACGCACACTAGCGACAAAACCAGGAAACAAAAAAGCTGAAACGACTGCAACAACTTAGAACTTTGAACTTTAATAACTCGCAATTTCTGTTTTGTCACATAACCCCTTCATCTCCCAAGCCCTTAAAATGTTAAGGAAAATTAGTCACTTATTTTCGAGATATTCTTAAAAATGAGAATTTTCGAAAATGTCAGAATACTTTTGGTGATATGATGTATGTAGTTGTGTAGCTTATGTATATAGAAAATAATTTAATTATAGTTTAAAAAACTAAGTATGCGCTTTTAAACTATATTTCATGATACTCTAACTTCTTTCTCTCTGATTTTCAAAACTATTGAATATCCACTCTAAGTTTATATGCACTTAAAATACATCAACAGGTAATATAGTTTAATCTTTAGTAATAATAGTATTAAATATATTACGTTCATATTTGCAAAGAATGTGAATTTTATCTCTTATTCAGAGTTACATACACACAAACAACTAAAAAACTTATAATACATTAACATATAATTATTGTTAGTATTGAATTATTGTTAGTATTGTTTAGTATTGTTAGTATTGTTAGTATTGTTTAGTATTGTTAGTATTGTTAGTATTGTTATTATTGTTTTTTTAAAAACATTAAATATATTACTTATGTCTCTAAAGAACTAATCTTTTATCTTATATTCAGAGTTACATACATGCATACCCACATGTGAAACTAATAAAAGCGTTTTAAAAATGTTGGAGGCCTGAAACTTGCCATATTTTTGTCCAGAAGTGTATTTCGAAATTAATATGCAGTAAAGATATCTTTCGCTAAAATTAGAGCACCGCTGGAAATAATACGTAGATGATTGAGGCAACTTGAAAAGACATTATTACAGGAAAAACTACAAAGATGGAGATTAAAAAATTCTTAAGTTGTATGGGACCTAATAAATTTATATGTAGCTTAAATTATAGGCCACTGGCCACTAAAATTAAGGCGGTTTTACAAATAAAACTGTAAGTAAATCATCGTGTAAATAACATGACTACTTATAAAAACTATTAATGAAACGTTGAAAAGTCAATTAGTAGATTAATATAAACGGGTGTAAGGCACAAAATACTATTCAAGATTCGTAAGATTAAAAGCATGAAATGAAAATACCGATCATTTCAAATTAGATTTCAACCGCAATTTAAAAGCGACGCTCTTTCTGGGAAAACAGATCAAAAAGCTCATCCGATGCCGAAAATTCATTTGAGTAGTCAAAAATAGCGGAATGCATTGTTGCTGCTTGTCTTTTTGAGTAATGGAGAAATACTTAATGTTTGCCGCTTTTGTATGGCATTTGACAGACATATTAAATTTCAAATTTATTTGTTGAAAGAACTATTACTGCGCTCCTTTCACTGGTAGAAAATGCGCCATGAAAATATTTAATTATTATCGTGATGGCATATTTAAGCAAATAACTTTAATTCTCAGAAGCGTCACAAATAAATTTCAAGCAGTAATGCATTGAAAAGTTTTTTTAAAAAGTACTGCACGAATTCTAGAATCGATACTTTTCGGCACCGATTATTATGTTTTAAAAGCTAGTAGTATTTTCAAAAGTTTAGTTGAGATGAATAAAAGAGGAAATTTTAATGAATTATCAAAGCTACAAAGAGAAAATGCAAATCACTCAAGTTGAACGTTTCAACATTTCATGCTGTGTTGTAATAAATTTATGTTTTCCATTGTGTTTCCGTTTTTTTTTTATTTTCAAATAACTGAAGTGGGTATAAATAGCATTAAGGCATATTTTATGAATCATCAATTTCTTATAAATCATGTGTATTCTCTTTTTCTCTCTCTTTCTCTCTTTTTAGCATAAATGGATTGTCTTATTTTTTAAATGAATGTATTTGTTATAAAGACATCTTTTTCTTTTTAACATTGTTACTTTAGCGCCCTCTGATGAAGACTCTTTGATTTACAGAGTTGCACAAAGCAACTTGCGATTTGGTTATTCCACAAAAACAATTCTTGTAGAAATTCATATTTTATTCTTTAATCACCATAAAGAACAACAGTGAAGATTTATGTTTACCTAGTTCTGGAGATTATGTCAGGTTAATGACGTCCCTTTTTCATTGCCCTAAGTCTGTGGATTTTGATATCTCTCCAGCATTCCACCTTTCAATCAATGTTTTGCTGTTATGTAGTTTCAGATTCAGAAACCCTTTCTAAAACAGCCTGCTTCATTAAATATCTTTGACCTAAATGTTTATAAAAGCTATTTGAACTATTTCTTTCTGTTTAGTAAATCCTTTTTAAATCTAAATGCACATTTAGTCTTATGCAAAATTTAAATGCAGACAAATAATGTAGTTTATACATTTTTAAAAGTGTTCATGTTTTTAAGAATGATTCTTACTCTTAAATTGAGAAAAAAAACTCTTACATTGCATTTTAAAGGATAATATGAATTTAAATGAAACGTCGAGTTTTTGTTTTGTGTTTAAATATTTATTAAACAGTTTGTTCCTCTAATGGAAACATCTTTGAGACACAAATGTTTTACTTTTAAGCAAATTGTTTTAAAAAGTAATTTTTATAAATTTAGTAAGCTCTTTCGTGTGATTTATTCTGCTTGATTATTATATTTCACCCGGTGTAATTTGTATATTTATATAATATATTATATATATTATATATATATATATATATATATATATATATATATATATTATATAATATATATATTATATATATATATAATATATATATACATATATATATATATATATATATATATATAAATACATACAAATTTTTATAAGTGTTTAAAATAGGGATGATAAATCCCAACAATAGCAGTACCAACATATGTTATTGGGACCTTCCCTCATGTCAGATAGAAAGGTCCTTGCGAACCAGGGATCTGGTCTTCTTCCTGATCCCCCTGATGACGTGCCAGTCCTTGTATATATATATATATAATATATATATATATATATATATATATATATATATATATATTTGTATATAAGTGTGAGTTCATCTACATTGGCGTTTTTTCTGTAAAAAAGGGGTTTTCTCAAAAAAACCCGTTTTTTTGTGCTTTCATTAAAAGTTTGTGGAGCTTTCTTCCACTATTTTCATTATAATTACTATTATTGTTACGTTTCATAGCAACCACGTTTTATTTTAACAATGGGTTTTATATTTAATCACATCAGCCGTTACCATCGAAACTCAAAATCGGAGTGTCGATGGTAACGCATAAGCGTAAATTTAAATTTTTATGGTATTTGGCAAATGAGTTTTTATAACACGTTAGTATCGTTATCGTTTTTAAAGAGATTGATCAAAATAAAGTTATTGTGGTGTTATTTTACAGTGCGCATCGTTTAAATTAAGTTGCGTTTTTAAACTAAATTACGGTTGTTTTAAATGCGTAATTGCAACCAACGGCTTAAAAATGCGGAATTACTTTAATATACTTCCCCCAAGTCGGAAATTTGGCGACTTTTTTTTTCTCGCCAAGAAAAATACCTGTTTTTGGCGCAACAAACTTGCGTTGTTGCCACAAAACTTTTTAAAAAAAAATCAAAAAATGTAAACAAAATACAAGAAAAATACCAAATTTGGCAACAGCAAAAAACCTAAACGCTGA
>JAXGGA010024695.1:0-11665 GCA_038373865.1 Uloborus plumipes | reverse complement strand
GGTGGCATGTGTTGAGACAATATGAGCATGACCACAGTTTTCTTGATACGAGTACTGTGAATACGGGCTACTCTTTCGTAATAATTTTGTTACTTTTCCTATTTATGAGCTGTTGTAATCTTTTCAAGTGTCTAAACTTCTCTTAATTTAACTTAAACTAATTTTCTAAACCGTGCCGGTGCATTTCACCCACTCAACAGCAGTTCCCTCTTCTCTCACATCAAGAGCTATCCCTAGAAATCTGAGCCCATTCTATTCTACAACAAAGTATCCTACTTGGGTGTTGCTTTTGAGGTTTTCTTCAAAGATCATATTATAAGAAGTAGATGTAACGGGATTAAATTCTTCGGGATCTCTGACAACTTTCAGTACCTTTTCACCTTCTACAGTAAAACCTACAGATGGGGTGCAAAATAATACGAACATCTGTGAAAAAGTATGAGGCATTTCGCACCTGCACTACAGCCGTGCAACTTGCAACAGAATTGTGCCACCTAGTGTGTGAAAAAGGGAAGGTATCAGGCTTTCAACAGCAATCACCTGCGTGGTATGCGTTTATTGCACTGTCTGCGATGAGTTGAAATGTCATACCTGCCAGAGTTACAAAAAGTCATGATTATTGGAGCGCTTTTAAAAGAGGCATCGGTTACAGAAACAAGAAACCTTTTGTGGT
Organism: Uloborus plumipes; assembly: GCA_038373865.1. Lineage (NCBI taxonomy): Eukaryota > Metazoa > Arthropoda > Arachnida > Araneae > Uloboridae > Uloborus > Uloborus plumipes. Next base: position 10,992 of record JAXGGA010024695.1, on the reverse strand, counting down.
TTGCAAGAAGTACATTATCTGATGTTACTAAGTACATTATCTGGTCTCCAAGGGCAAATTAGGGTGAATTCAGGGTATTCCCACTTTTTTTTTTTGGAGGAAAAAGAATTGTAAGAAATCTAAGCAACAATTTTCAAAATGTATTATTTTATTTCACATAGATAACCATCAACAATAATGAAGTACATAATCAGTAACAGTCATTATATACAACTCAGTTCTTTCACAATATACTGCTGTGCGTTTCTGAACTTGGAAAATAAAGACGTGATTCATTAGTCAAAATCTTAGCAGTCAAAACTCTTAAAAACAGCTAAACAAACAACACATCTTCTATGTACGATATGAATACCGGTTATATATTTATGATTGATTATGTGCAAAATAATGAACATGGGGACAAATCTATGAGATTTATGCGCAGAATAACACACATGCTTAATTTATATTTTGCAATCAGATTTTGGATGGATATCATTATTGTGATATCGTCTTTTGTAGTTCTTGGAATGGTCATTTAACAAGAAATAGATTGAGAGAGGTGGCCTGATTCATAGACCACACAGCAGATCACTCAATATAATGAAGCTTAACTTTTTCATTTGAGTTTTTCGCTGTCGATGAGGTATTTAAAAAGTTTATGTACGTTTGAACCAAAAATTATGTCCTAGACAAAAATAAAGGTTTTCAATGCAGTTAGTTGTAAGCATAAAAATATCATATTTCTTTGAGAAGAAAAAAATAAATAATGTCACAATAAGACTATTAATATTAATAAGAAGAAGAAGAAATAAAAATAAATGAACGAATAAAAAATGGTCCAAGACTTGGCAGTACTCAGACATAAGAATCATTTAACTAAATCTTTACTCTGATAAGAAAAATTTACTTTTAATTTAACAGCTGTAAAACTGAAAGTCGGGAACTATGTGTTAATTTAAAAATTAAACAATGGAAAACGTTGGCAATTTTTCTGGTAACGCGATGTCATCTTAATTTAGCATCACCATATTTTTTAACTTCGTCAATTGACTCAAAAATATTATTTTAAAACTAAAGAAAAAATAAATTTTCTCATAATTGTAGCACAAATGATTTTTTAAAAAGACTACTTTTAAAAATTCATGAAACTTATTTGGTAAAAAGAATTCGTTTGATGAACATCACTTTATACTTAGCATTACCGAAACAAAAGGATATTTGATCCAGTGAACCACGTCTTACATAGCCAAAGTAACAACTCTTTGCATTTTCTTATAATTTTTAACTTTGCCATAAAAGCTTTTAACTTCATTCTGCGAAAAATATATTTTTCCAGTCTTTTATAACCTTCATATTTAATAAATGGATTATTGAAAATAATCCATTAATGAACCACGTTACCTAACCAAAGTAACAGCTCTTTGCATTTTCTTACAATGTTTAACATTACCATAAAAGCATTTAACTTCATTCTGCGAAAAATATATTTTTGCAGTTTTCTATAATCTATATATTACATTGATGGATTATTAAAAATGTACAAAATATTGAGAAATTAATAAAGTTAAAATGATACTGGGCTAATAAATTTCAAAATTAATCTTTCAAAACTCGCAACACTAAAAAAACAACAAAAAACTTCTTATTTCTAATATTTATACCTTATGTTTGAGTTAGCTATCGATTGCAATATAACAACAGAACAAAACATTTCGTATCAAATTATACACTTACATATAAGCTCATTTAAAAAGTAAATACGCTGTGGTTAAAATTATCATGTATGAGTAAATGGACATCTTAGGCACAATAAGAGAACAAAACGAACATGTATAAATTTTCCAAAGGAAAAATCACTTTTAGTTATAAAATATAGTTCGCTAAAGTGCCTGATAATTAAAATTTTAATTTAGCCTCAGAAGAAAGATCACACAGACTAAATTAAAAGTAGAAAGTTCTTTAAGTACCAGAATATTTTTTCTGCGATATTGAACTAAAAGAAAAACTATAGCAGGTGTAATAAAGTAATTGTATAATTTTGCAAGTCTATGTGTACGATTCTGAAAACAATGACTATTTAGATCTTTGAAGAATATTTTTTAAGTATTGGCTATATATCATTGAAAGTAACAGATAAATTGTGAGTAACAAGAAAATTTACAATGGTATTTTTACCAGTACCTCTAGCCAAAAACTAAATAGTTACGTATTTATTCAAAAATCATCATTAATGATTTTTTTTTCTTTTCTTTTCTTGTTTTTATTTTTTTTTTAATAACCAGTGTTTTGATTATTATCAACAACTGAATGTTTTTCATGAACAAGTCAGTGACACACAAATACAATATGGTGAGATTAAAAGAATTAAAGTGGCATGCTTATAAAATTTAATTACCTACCTAAAGTTCAATCAAAGCCTGGACACGTTACTACTATTTTCGAAGCATATATGATTAATACAATAGAATAAATGATTTTTAAGTAAAATTTTTTCAAAATATTTTTTGTTTCGTAACCACAATAAGCACCCTTTTTATTTTCACACAAGTATTGAGCCATTTATTCTAAAAAAAGTGATACATTTGATAGTTTTAACTTATGGAATATAATTTACTCATATTTAGCAACCGAAAAAGTAGAGAAAAGTCACTTTACATGATGAGTGATACCACTCAGATGCCCTTAGTATAGCTTTCATGGTTTATTTTGAAGGGTATTAATTTTAATTTGACACCACGACCAGCTTAATTGATTGAAAAACAAGTCAACGATCAAGATTTTTCAAAAAATCGTAGCAAAAACATAAAAGCAAAAAACTGAGCAAAAAATTAAATAAATAAAACGATGCTGAATTTTTAATTTAAAAAAAAGTTTAAATTTAGCTCATAAGAATTTATTTTCACAAGATTTTAAAATGTCCAAGACATAATATGCACATAACTTTGGTTGACTTGACATGAACTATCATTTGTGGTACTGTACTGAATGCAAAATGTAACCTAAAATATTGCTCTTCAAAATCATCTGGATAAAGAACAAATTGAAAGTGCTTTTAAAATACTTTGTTCTTTAACATTAAAAATTTCACACAATGCTGAAAGGTTAAACAATTTGGTTTGGACTTTTAAAAAGAGTGAAATTTGGAACTCAAATATATTTTGGAACTGAAAGAGAAGGCGTCTGAGTTATCAGTTTTCTGAGAAGAAATTCAGTATTAAGGGTGTCCTGGTAGAGATGCCTCGAACAAAATCAGGTTTATTCGAATCAGAATATTACGTCAAAAGTTATTTAAGGGTTAGATGGATCCACAAACATTTCCTCATCTTCAAACTTTTCTTTCTTTTTTCAGTATTAGGACAAATATTAAACTTTTTTCCGATAATATTTTACGATACATCAGAACTGGTTTCACTTTTTCACTTTGACAAAAAATTAGGCTAAAAGTTATACATAAAAATTCAAATTTTTGATACTATTTTATTCAAGTAATAGTATGCTTTCCCACTTACAAAAATAAGAATTTAATATAAATACTATTTATCGCGAAGCACTTTTACTTTTAATTCACAAAATTATGCATATTGCTGAATTTTCGAAAATGGTCCATGATACGTTAGCTCAAATCCGAAACGAAAAGTAAAAGGAGAAATTCATTTATAAATAAATTTAAAGAGAACAGGAATACAAAAATACGAATTTGATTTGCTTAAAATAGTATTGCTGATATGAAAAAAACACCCAAATCTCATGAGTTGACTAAAAGTAGGCAGTATTTCAGAATATACAGTTACTAAGCTACTTGTACAGAAATACATTTAAATATCTTTCCTTTCAAAGGATTAAATAACATTTATATAAATTTTCATTTGCAGTCCACAAACAATTGGATATATACTCTCCTCTATGAAGCAGACAACATACATATAAAGCTTGACGAGTGAGAACTACAATTTTTTCTGAACGTTTCTTATAATAGAATGGAAAATATTTTTCATTTACAGTTGGCAGTTAGATGAATAAGACACTTCATATTTTCCATAACGGGACTGACATTTTATTTTGCCTTTTCCTCTATATATACTTAACACCAAATGTATAAGTAACCGTGAGTTATAAAATAACAGCACAACAAAATTACTAATGTCAAATGCATTTAAGGATTGCTCAAAATGTTAATTGTTAATGCAGTTTGCTTAGAACTTACACAGCTCGAGAAATGTTTAACATAGAATGGGTATGAAAGATGTTTATTTCTCGAAAAAACATCTTCCATACTTTTCATTAAGTTGCACGCATGAAAAAGCCTCTTGTTTAAAACACTCAAACCAATGTTTCAGGCAGTCATGTTAAAAACCCCTTTAGGGATGGGAATGGGAGGAATCGGGGAAAGTGGGGCAAATCATACAGGTAGGTAAAAGCGACAACTCTCAATTTTATATAATGCATACTGTTGTCAGTTGAAAACAATATCAATTATTAAAGTAACTGCTCTGAAAAACAGTTGCACCTGTGGTTGTCGATTACTTAATTTAAGTGGGAATTTTTTTGAAAATTTTCGTAGCTTTTTATCTGATTTTAAAGTGATAAATATCCTATTTTCTATCAAAAAGAATGAGGGAGAGCGGGGTTAAAAGTTCCACGATTAAGTTGTTCCCTTTGAAATAGCTGAACGAAGAAAAAAGATTAATGTATTTGGTCAATACGTCGTGAAATAGAATGTTACAGAACACAAATGGCAGCCATTTTTCCAATCCAGTGGCATCCGGTGAATTAAAAGTTTTATAATTTTTTAAATATTAACTGTATTATTTTGGGTTATTACATACATATTTATAAAGCACAAGTGTATTCAAAAAGGAAACTGGAAATAAAGGAGATTAAAAGTAAATGGAGGATGAAGGGGAGAGGAGAGAATAAAGACAGTTTACGACTTGTGGTAAGTGTTCCAGAACAGTCATATAAGCATCAACAGTCTGTATTCCTTTCCGTACAACCTTTTTTTTTCAACTTTTAATCAAACCTTTTGAAACCCCTTGATTTTGTTTTGTTTCGGGTTTTGCACCGTAGAGTAAAACCGCCATTTTGATCATATTTCAAAAACAAAAAAAAAAAAAATGAAACAATAGTAAAAGAAATTTGTTCTAAATCTTTACTCTAAACTTAGTTCAAATATTACGTATTTTTGGCCTGCGAAAAATGGTAATCGTTGTTTGATTCTGAGATTGGACATTTAAATATTTCAAAGACTTAGAGTTTCCTCCGCGCAATTGGGCGTCGGCAGAAGAACTAAACAACTAAATAACTTTTAAATATATAAAGTAAAAAACTTTTTTAATTAAAAAAATACTCCAAAAAACATTTTTTTTACTAAAAATGTCCCCAAAAGATTTTATTTTAGTAAGAAATCACTAAAAAAAATTTCTAAAAAAAAATCACGACATTTTTTTACTTGATTCCCCCCCCCCCTGTATTTTTTCAGTTATAGGTTTTTAGTTAATTACATTATTAAAGTTAAAGCTAATTCCAAAATGAATTTTTATCTTTGTTAAATTCATTTAATGATAAAATTTTAAATTGCTCTTCAGTCCATAAATATATATTTTTTCAATTAAATATTAATTAATTGAGAAAAAAATATATTAAAATACTTTTTTGTAGGTTAATTAATGAATTAATTTTAATGCGAATTCCAAGAGGCAATTTCATCTTTGTTAAAGTTATTTAATGTAAAAGTTTTATTTTTCTCAAATTCGTCGCAATATGTTTACAATTTGTCCCTTGCTTAAAATGAATGTAATTTTTTATATTTAACATTAGTAATTATTTAGAAATAAAAAATTTAAAAATATTAATTAAAGGTTACTTTTTAAAACTAATTTTATTTTATTTCTGAAAGTCATTGAGGGAAAGTGCATTACCTCGCAGCTTCCTGCCTGCACTCATTGACATAAACGTGAGATAAATATTTTGCGCAATAAATTAGGTAGATTTTTAAAATTACTCTGCAGTTTGCCCTTGTTTAAGCAATTAAATTTTATCTTTGAAAACTATAGACTGATAGCTTGTAAACGCGTTTAAAAAATAAAGATTCTGAAATTGTTCTGAGAGGAATTAACAGTAGTAACTTTTTTCTAAACATAGCTAAGAACAAAACGACTTGAACATAATGTCTTTGTTCACTGGTAAGAGATGTTCCATTCACTGGTTTGGTGTATATTTTCTTTCATTTTATCTCCCCTAAAATCCCAACACAGAAAAATTCATTACGTAAATCAATTAAAATATTTTTACTGTGATCTGTCAAATGCTAGTTTTTGGCGATGCTAGGATTTTTTAAAAATTAAATCGCCTGTGTACATTTACAATTCGATCTACCCTATTTCACACAAAGAAACCTTCACAAGTACTTTCGTGTAAAAAGTAAGTAAAAATTGATTTCTACAGTAAAAAAAGGGAAAAAATAGAAACGTAGGGAAACATTTGATTAAAATACCAACTCCGAAATCATTATCACCAACTTGATCAACGAGAGGAGTACAGCATAGCAAAAGATGGAAAATGCACTTTTCTCAGTTTTTAAATGCTTTTATTTCAAAAGTTGACCAGGCTTTTCTTCGAGTCATCGTCCTTCACTCTTAATTTCATATTCTCACAATAGACAAGCATTGCTGCGTCAGCAGACCCGATGCAACTCCGTGGAAGACTAGAAATGGCTTTTGACAGCAAACAAATTCACGGGTCTTGCAATTCATCGAAAGAAAGTGGTCGAATCTTCATTTCGGATGATTTCAGAGAATAATCCCCACGCCAGCGTTCCCATATGATGCCAAGAAAGTATCCATTTTCAGTAGGGTCTGTATGATATGGGCCGTTCAAATTAGCTTCAAAACACCTTAAAAATGAAGGGACATTGTATTTAGAATAGAACAATATGATTAGTTTTAAAAGACTTTATTTTTCAGTGCTGCTTATCTATTTTAGTTTTGGACTAATAAAGGCTGAACTTGCAAAAAATATACATGTTAATTCATTTCTTTACATATTATGCCAACTTTAAACATAAGTTATAAATATGCAAAAGACATGATAATGCACAATGGCATCCCAGTGATAAGTCACGCATGGTCACTGCGGTCCCCCAACAAGTTTCTTTTATTTCACAAATTTGGAGATGAAACTGCAATATTGCAATTTCTTACTGCCTAATCTCTTTACTCATTAGATACTAGATTAGTGGTTCCCAACCTGTGAAGCATTTCTTATGGAGTCGCGACATTATCCTTGGAGCTAAAAAATACATATAATTACAAGTTCAAAAACTAATATATATTAAGGGTAATAAAAACACTTTGAGTAGCAATAATACTTGAGTGCAGCAGTAAACCCAGAAGCTAGGCTGCGTCACCCCTCTCCCCTTCCCCTCTGACCAAAGCACTTGACTTCCCCCCTGCCCACAACGTCTTCTAAGGTAATCTAAAAATTTAGTTTAAGAACTTCAATCTCTGCAAATTTCCCTCCAAAAAACAGCCCTCCATTTAATTTTTCTCTAACAATCTAAAATCCTGAAAAAATTTTGGTCTTGGAGCAATCTCGAATAACTCGAACCCTTTGAAGACGGGGATTTTTTCAAGGTTTCATACCGTCTGGTACAACAGTTTATACCTTCTCTTTTCAATGGAAAAGAAATCTGTGGTTCAACTGTCGTACTACCTGGGTCGAAAGAAAAATTTCTAAAAAACAGCCCGGATCAAAAAGGTTAAGACTTAAATTTCGAAAATTTTCTGGGAGACCCCCCCCCCCTCCTCCACACCCCAATCATTAAAACTAGTCTAAAATGATGTTTTTGAACTTCAACTTAGAAATTTTCGGGAGAAAGTCTTCAAAACCAAACTCTTTTTTAGTGTTGTCAAAAATAGGTTATAATAGCGTTTTTGTTACCTCAATTTCAAAAAATGTCCGATAGACAGTTCAGAACCCCATCCCTTCCCTCAACATCAGCAAAGATGGTCTACAGCTGCGTGTTATAAGACTATTCATTTTCAAAAACTTGGACTACTTTCCCGATCTCCTCCCCCCCCCCCCTCTGCCCCATCTAGTGTTTGATTTCTGAAAAGTCATTCTAAAAAATCTATGAACCTCTTCTTGCCCTGAAATCATTAGAGATCGTCAAGACTGCAATTTTAGGACTAGAATTTCAAAAATTTTCCGGAGGAGGACCTTTACCAACGCTGCACTTATACGGTTATTGACTCATATTACTTATTTTCCTCCACTTATGTAATGAAATTCTCCGAATTTGTTTGATCGTATGCTAGTATAATGATCGCACGCTCCTCTCCCCCGAAACCAAAAGCTGGACTCCCTCTTCATCATGCTTTCAATATGTTTGAAGAAAATTGAGTAGGTGCCAGCCCCCCCCCCCCCCATTTCAATAATAATCGTGTGTTACCACTAAGCATAAATAAAAGTTATCAAGCACTTTGAGTTATCACGCGAAAAAAGTAGTATATCTGCGCGCACACTCACATACGTTTATATCAATAAGGGAGGGGTGACATATGGGGTCGCGAGTTGGTTTGTTGGTTAAAAAGGGATTGCGTAGTAAAAAAGGTTGGAAACCAATGTTCTAGATGCATGAGCGCATACCTGTATTTTATCATTCGATAAAAATCAGATGTTTTCGTTAAATTGAGAATTTTCTCTTCCCACAAAATATTAATTTGGGGCGGAGCTGGCTATAAATGGAACTCGGTACCGGAATGATGAACTTGGAGTCTTACTTATAAAACAATTTTATGACATTCCACAATGAAAAAATCCGGATGTGTATTTTATCGTTAGTTAATTGCGTATAAGAGAAAGTATACAAATTAATAATAGTTTAAATTAGTCTCATTAGCTTATCATTTTGAATACTTCTTAGAGTTTTCTTGCATTTAGTTTTTTTAAACTAGTTAAACACTTTAAAACAAATTAAAAAAATGGATAAAAAAATATATTTTTTAATATTATAAATTTCAAAATGATATTGAATTTCTTAAAATATGTTGCTCCCTAATTTCCTTTTTACTCATTTCCTCTCAATTAAAAAAAGTATCTATTGAAATCAATAGGTGACTCTACTCGTTTTGAGAATACACAGCATAATATGCTTACTAGAGCTGTATTTCGAGAAATGTGAGAATAGTTAACCATGATCTGAATTGATTTCTAATAAATATGCAATTATCATACGGATCATTAACGATCTGTGTTGCAATGATTTATTTATGATTTGCAGAGCATCCAAACTGGCTAATCAGAAAATACATAAAACATTTCACTTATAGCACACAGGACGTAATGATTAGAACATACACACCATACGTTATCTCTAGTTAACGTGACTGGCAGCTCTGTTTACAAGCGGCTAACATTGGTGTCACAGATGATATCATTTGCTGAAACATTAAACAATTCCCAGTGAGGAACATTTAGAGTTTATTTAATTAGTCGAGCTCATTGAGGTTAGTTATTTCGAAATAATATGAGAATACTATATACATTTGCTAGCCTATGAATGTCAAAAAATATTTTTAAATTATGATATAATTAATATTGCGAACTCTGAGAGATTATGTTATTCTGTAATAGAAAACATGTATAGTAATTTATTCAGAATCGTCCATTATTTTTTTTTAGAATTGCCTTTTGTAATTTATTAAATGAAACCAGTATAATAGTTTATATTAACGTAGTACTATGCTGAGTGATAGGTTATGCAATAAATTACTTTATTTTTTTAGCATTGCATTTGCATTGTAAATATTAAAAACCTAGCATTCGAAGTACAGACCATACTTTTCTACCATCTTAGGCCATCTTTCGGCCAGATTTTTCATACCATGGTAATTATAACACTTTAGCATGAGTATTATGAGGATAGTCATAAACATCAATATAATTAATTCAACTCCCCAACTATTTCCTTCCAAAATCAGCCCAACACCGACTCCTCGGCTCTGACTCTGACTTTGCAGCCCTGGAAGAGTTAAGGACTTGAAAGGAAAAATTACCAACTCCGACTCATAGAATTTTCAACCTATTACTCCCAACTCCAACTCCAACTCCGCAGCCCTAATGTAAGGTGCATAAATTTCATGGCTACACATGAGCGCAGTTTGGGTTCCATGGTTCCTTGCAACAAGTTTTTAATCAAGCTCCTCGTCTCTTCACTGGAATCTTTGAAATTACCCCCAACAGATTCTATGTGTAAATATCACTTTTAGAATAATCAAATAACTTATCCAAGTAAAAGAATTTTAACTGTGGAAGATAATTTGACAAATTCTAGAATCTTTAGAATTTAGGTACGATAACCCTCTTACCCTAGATACAAACCTTCAAAAGGTTTTATTCAGGATCCCTGCGACTGGAGAGTAAACTTGAGTTGCTGTATAAACCGGAACCTTTGCTTTTGCCTCCTAGCGTTACTGAGGCTCTTGATTTTAGAGTGTGTCTTCCCCTTTCCCAGGAAATTTTTCAGAAAATCACAGATCCAGAGTTCCTAAGAGCTTTTACTTTTGCTCCCAAGAACACGTTTCATATAATGCCAAACTTGACTGGCTGAGAATTTACTGAGTTTACTTTACTGATTTCCGTTTATTCTAGGGCTCCAATGTTGAAGCAGATGTCCATTGCACACTTTTTCTTTTCTGAATCAAGCAAGGGAGCTTGCAACAACATTTAATTGTGAACTGTAAGTGATAGAGATTGCTCTTTCTAAAATGAGCTGCCACTTAAAACAGTTTTCCAAAACAGTCAATCTCTGTGACTCTCGGGCCTCATTGCAATCTCCGATATCAACCTTAAGTTCTTGACTTTCCATACTGCCGTGCTAAGCGCAGAAGTCGTATCTGCAGACGACTTCAAAAGGAGAAATTGCCGTTTAAAGTTTTGCTTCTCCATGTATTTGATTCAGATGAAACTTTTTCAAATATTTTTTAAAAATATTTCCCATCGACAAATGAC
>JAXGGA010024694.1:0-11667 GCA_038373865.1 Uloborus plumipes | reverse complement strand
TTCTAAAGAAACTTCATTTATTTGAATTGCTAATTATAACTAAACTTGAAATTGAAACTTTTAAAAATCTACTTATATTAAAAACTGAGTATCTTTCTAACTTTCTCTCTAACTATCTTTCTTTCTATGTCACGCTTCTTTCTCCTGAACGCCAATGAACTGAAAGTCGAACCAGGTACCGATAGATAGGTTATTTTTCAGGCTTCATTAATTTCAATTTATGTATTTATACGATTTTAATTAGCGAAGATATCAATTAATAAGTAGTCAAATTAAAAGCGATTAAGCCTAATAAATGATTAAATATGAAATCCATTTTTTCAAAACGTTGTTGCTATGAAACAGTAATAACAATGATAATGAGAATTTGAAATGGAGGCTTAACTAAATCAAACACGAAACTCATAAGCGGGCCACTTGCGTAGTATTTTTATCGCTAGCTACTGGTAATATTTTGAAACATTTATTTGTTGAAGAGCCATCTACTTATATTAAAATTTGAGTATCTATGTCTGCTTCTTTCCCTTGAGCGAGCAGAACTTGCTGTAACTTTCCTCAGCATTTTGAAGGCGCGAAGCATCTCCTTAATTCGAATGATTTTTTTGATGCAGGAAAAAAGTGAAGCGTGAAGTGCCTGTTAGCGAGCCGCCTTGGGGGATTATGCTACTTGGGGTGATTGGGAAGAAAAAAAAAGCATTCTTAAACTTTGCTAAACAAAATATTGAGGAACAGAAATTTCTTCCCTCCAAAGTGATAAATATGAACGAAGTGCCCCTGGCTTTCGACTGTCCACCAAACAAGACGGTAGATGGCACGGGAGTCAAAACCGTGTCCATTGTCACTACTGGTCACGAAAAAACAGCATTCACGTGCGTTTTAGCTTGTGCGGCTAATGGTGACAAGCTCGAGCCGCTCTTGATTTTTAAGCGCAAAACTCCCGAAAGGGAATTTCCCACCTGGCATCATCATATGTGCAAATCCGAAAGGGTGGATGTGCGAGGAGGTGATGCACGAATGGCTGGAAAAGGCGTACCAGCGCTGTAAAGGTTCATTTTTCCAACCCAAGGGGTTGTTAATCATGGACTCCTTTCGCTCCCACAAGATGGATTCCGTGAAAAACAAATGCAAACAGCTGTCGACGACTGTGGCCATCATCCCTGGTGGACTTACCAAGATCCTACAGCCGCTTGACATTTCTGTCAATGAGGCTTTCAAGGCACAAATTAGAAAAGAGTGGGAGAAATGGATGAGCGACGGCCTCCATTCTTTCACGAAAAGCGGACACATGCGAGCCGCATCGAACGAGGAAGTGGCCAACTGGGTGGTCAGTGCGTGGAACTCCACTAAAGTGTCCGCTATCCTGTCTGGATTTTCCGCTGCAAGAATATACGAAAAAAGCTCGGGTGTGGTTCAAATTGATAGCGATAAAAGTGATGAGGAAGAGGTGGACGAGTGCGTCTTAAATGATGAACTGTTGCGCAATTATATATTTGTGACGGACATTGAGGAGTCCGATTTTGATGGATTTGATTTATGTTTATATAGTGATTGATATTGTGATATTGCATCACATCGTTACGAATTTTAGTTTATTAATCAGATAACTTTTCATTTACGATCGCTTAACGCCGTTTTCCACAATTCCCTATCAACGACTTTTTAAATTCCCAGTCGAAGCATGTGCCTTCCTCAAAAACTCAGTTCCCCTTAATTTTCCGCGCATTTTGATATATCACCTAAGGATTTTCGGCCACTTTAACGCTCTTTCGAGTCGCGATTTTTAAATTCCCATTTTTGTCCTAATTTCGGTCTTTTCGCGTTTCCTTCATTTTTAGCCATTTTAGATCTCTTCTTCTCGATACTTTTCTCAAGCCAAGTTGTAGTCGAGGTCAATTTTTGAACCATGCCGCACGCAATTAGACGTTCTCCTCGCACAGATGCCGAAGCGGGCATTGAACTTCAACTGACGCTATTTTCTGATTGGACCGCTCAAAGTCAGCCATCGGAGTTTAGCGTCAGGAGCGCGAATTTTCAGACAGACTAGCCCGCAATACTGTTCCCGACAGGACGTTCTCCGAAGAAGCGGAGTTTTCTTCAGAATTTTATCGAAAAGTCGTGACGTGGGTTGCTGCACAAATGATGACGACGGGGAGACGCGAGGCCCAAGGAAGAAATAATCATGAATTTAAATGCCTAAAAGATCTGCGCCCATGTTATTTTCTGCGGCTATGAGCAATTCGTCGGAATTCCGCAGATCGAAGCCTCTACTCTTATTCCTCCCCCTTTTCAGCACTGATATGTGCAATTTGCCCACATGCTATTATCCTTAAGTTATCATCATGATTGAATCCTTTCAAGAATTCTACAAATTTAAGCTTCCGTTTAACTCCTCCTATAAAGATGTCCTTTTTGCCAGATCGTCGTCAGAATCCGACTTCCTCGTCATCATGTCAAGACCGCGTCAACTTTATTTTCCCTTCCGAGCCAGACCCTACAATGATTTAACGAACTGATCAGTCTTTTTTTTTCTTAAGACCTACAAACTTTTTACTTATTTGATGTACATCATCCCAAGACGTCTACATTAATGAACTTAAAATTTATGATTTGTCTACAATTACAAATATAGAAGGATCTTCGCAATGTTTTAACCCCCCCGCCCCTAAGAGCTCTTTAAATATTAATAAATTTTGTGAAAATGTATTGAAAAGGTGAGGCTGCAGAAAAATAAACATGCTGATATAAATTGCTTGTGTATCACTGAAAATTCCAACACCGCACCAATGGGTAAGTCAGATTTTTATTTTCTTTCGGATCTTAAACTTAAAGGCACTCAAGGCAGTCGTTGGCCTGGAGTTCATTGCGGCAAATAGAAACAATACTTCTGCATTGCTACTTATCACTTATTATTCGGCCATTTTAAATTAATTTCTTATTCTTTTGAATTTCTTGGGAATATTTTCCCTCTAAATTTTAACTATACTTTTTTATTTATTTATTTATTTAACTTAACGTCACAAATTAGTGACATCAGATAACTCTATAAAACAGCGTCGCTGTTTACACGACAAAATGGTGACGTTCTTGTCCAGGTCTTGAATGCCTTTTTTTTCCATTTAAAAAAATTTGAAAAACATGTGCTTACATATTTTTGATTGAATATATCTGAATATATATTGATTTTTTCACAGAATTTATTCCAGAAATATATTTGTTGTATTATTATGATGTTACTGCATTTTTCCCAAATTACAATTCAATTATTATTGATTTTTATTGAAGTTAATAGTGTAAGCACATGTATTTTTTTTATAGACATATAGTTCTGCACGACTGCACGGTTATGACATTTGTATTTAGTACCATATTATGTAATGCTACACAGCTTTATGCCCCAAATTGTTGATGATCGTTACATAACTGTGACAACATACCGTGATCAAACCAATACCCCTCTTGAAGAAGATCAGGTTCTAGGAAATAGTCAAAATAATATCTCAACCTTAACAGCTCATAACGTCACTTCTCAGGTCTCGATGGCAGGCAAGAATTTCAACTTTCCCACCCCCTCATATTCAGGCGAGCCTGAAACTTTGGACTTCTTTCTTAATCAAGTTAAAGAACTCCAACGTTTGAATGAATGGGATGATCCCCCTATTCTTATGTATCTTAAATCAAAACTTAGTAGCTCTGCCATGTATTTTTTTTTTTTTTTTTGCAACCAATCCCGCTTGCCTTGAATATTTGACATTCAGCCAAGCATGTGATAAGCTCAGAGTCTTTTTCAAGACTCACACACCGTCTTCTGTGCCCCTCCTAGAATTTCAAAGTATTAAATTCGAAAATGGAGAAAGCATTCAGAGCCTAGTAGACTGACATGTCTAATTTTGAAGCACTAGCTGATAAGGGCTGATTGCATTCATTGCAAGTAACATCAATGCCAAAACTAATGAACGCGGTCACAACCATTCCTTCCCATTAAAATCAGCTCGACACCATTAACCAAAAATTTAAAGCCCCTTACCTCTTGCGTATCCTCCCTCATGTCATCATGTAGGATGTGTGGAGAGGGTAAACACCCCTTACGGGAGTGTCCTTTATATGGCAATCGCCTTAATTTTGTGGATGACAAATCTCGACAAAACAAATCCAACAAAAAAGCCAGAGGTCTATTTTGCGGCAAAAATAAGCATTTAATGATAAATTGTCACTTTTACAACGCTATTCAACCTCCTAATTTTTATAATGGACACCAACCTAACAATGTTTTTCCAAATCAATTTTCCCAACAAAATTCTTCCAATAGACCTAGAATGCAGGAAAATTTCTTCGCATCTAGAATTCCTTTTCGACTTAGGGGTCAATTTAATTTTCCCCCATCAAAATTTCGCTCCCCCAAGGCAGCAAAATCCTAGATTCTCATCCGCAGAAACTAGACCACAATTTCAAACAAATTTAAACTGGAGGGGAGGTCATCCTTGAGGGACAGCTTGATCTCTAATACACTCTTATGTCCCTCAAAATTTTGAATTTTATGATAATGTATTTACTCCATGCAATGTACCTAAGGGGTACCCTGATCTCAATCTTTCTTAAATAGTCCATTTGACAAGAATAAATCAGTCAGAAGCTTTTTAAGCAGTTTTTTAAAAAATGAAAATGACTTTCACTGCGAATAACCAGTGTAATACTGAGTAAAGTTAAAAACAAGCAAGAGGTTTTGAAAAAATTTGAATTATTATTGCATTGGTTCTCGGTGAAAGTGCCTCAAAGCGTACTGGGCCAGTCGCTGTAGTATTTCCCCTGGTAAGTATAGCTCTTTATATTTCATCGTTACATAAGTGTACGTATGCATAATGTAATGCTTATTGTGTGCAGACATCCCGGTTTACGTGCAGTTCTGGTAAGAAGAACGCGTGATGTTGTTTTTATAGGTAAGGTGTGATCTTATCACTTCTCTGGCGTCACTCCCCTGGCAGTTTTGTTCCAAAACAGGGTAAATATTCATTAAAACTGTGTTATAAGCATAATTAATTTCATTTTTAATCTTAATTGCCCCTGGGAAAGCAATTTGAATGACGTAAATAATGCGAGAAGTATTTTTATTTTGGATCTGAAGTGCGACTTGTATGCAACATGTCCTGTTATTTTTTTTTTTTTTAAATACAGGTCATATAGAAATGAGTCCATACTCTGATTTTACACCGAAAAATAAGTGAAACAATAGTAAATCAAACCAGGATCCTCCTAATAGTGTCACTCCCCTGGCAACCCATTTTCCCCTGGTATCGATAAACCCCACAAAAATTGAAATTTCATCTGGCCCTTACCACTACAATCATAAAAATATTATTATATTGCTTTATTTGGTAAAAATTTATAGTGCAAACAATGTCCTTGTTTATTATTTAAATCAAGTTGCTGGTTTGTTATTTATGTTACCGTTTTGAAATTTTAGGTTCCTTACTTAGCAACTAGTGGAGTGGTAGGATAAAGCAGTTGATGACCCGCTTGCCATCCTCTGTCCTCCAGCAGGAACTTGCTGCAAACCTTAACTGGAAAGGTAGAGGAGACAAGCATGGGTTGATGCAGTTTCATAGGATCGTCGGTTGCATTTTTCGTAAGTTTATTTTCCTGCATGTAAGTTCTAGGATTAGCTTGTAGCATCAGAAATCATTAAAACATTTCTCAATACCTGACCAACAAAGTAGTTTATTAGCTTGGCAAAACAAAGAATTACTTCACAGAAAAAAATACTAATTTCAGGCATTCAGAGTAGGCAAGATTTCGAACAGTATATCTCGAATGATGGGTTGCATTTTTATTTCAGTTCTAAGCAGAGTAGAGGAAGAAATAAGTTGTTTATAAAGTTTATTTTTAATTGTATTGCTTTTCTTTTTTACAGGAGGAGTAAACACAACTGCAACCAACTTTACTCTGAATGAAACTGAAAGCATTAAAAAGTCATGGCTGAGGTTTGCCCCCGACAGGAATGGAAGCCGAAAGAAAAATTAAAATCTACATATTGCTTTTCATGTTTCATACTGTTTTTCTTTGGAATTTTAATAAAAAAAATATTAACTCAGTTTCTTGATTTTATTTTGAATCTAACTTGACTTTAAGTCAATTTAATCTGATGGAACTATATAAATCACATATATTTGGTAAGAGTAATTTAAATAAATCTACATGTGGGCAATTCTCAGTAAACTCATCATTTTCCATTCAGAATCTGCCCGGGCATGTGTTTTTGAAATTTTCGTATAATTATAGTACTATTACTATTGCTCAGCAAATGAATCTATTACTTTGGTTCGAAAGAGGTCCGATTGAAGTTTTTGTTTTTGTGATAAATCATGATAGGGGGTAAGGCCCCTGCCGAGTATAACTAGGCAGGGGACTGCGCATTTGCACTTTGATGTGTAATATCTGCAAAATAATTGGAACATATTTAGTTACAAAGCTACCTATAAATTTAGGCACACATTGTGGACATAATAACTAATATGTTTCATGATTACACTAATTCACATTTATAAAATCACTTCCCAGAGGACTGTTTTCGAAATGACTCAGATGCATACTTTCATCACAAATGTGGCTCTCAAACTAAAAAAAGTGGCGTTTCATCATCGTTCTCAGCTATTTCTGCAAATTCACACTGATTACTTTAAACTTCATGCCAAAAACCATTTGCATGATAAACAGATCTTTTGGACAAGACATGGAGTTGATTTAGATGATACTGTCTAACAAGTGGGATATGTCACAACACACACAGATTTTTTCTTTTGCAGCTTTGAATTAATGGCAGGGGACTGTTTGAAAAAACTTCAGACAGAATTTACATGACAATTTTAAGTTTTAGAAATTCGTAATTAAACGTTATTTCATAAAAAAAGATATAGTTGCATTGTTTTTTTTTAGATATTGATCGTCAAATTTATGTTCTATAAAAAAGTTTTTAGAAATGTTACCTTTCAGTGTTAGACTATAGGATTGGGACAGCCAAGGGAGCGTTTTTTGGTGCTTAGATAATTTCCAGAAAAAAAATGAAATTGATTTCGCTCCAAATACCATTGGGCTACAAAGTATTAATGTTTTACTTGTATTAAGAGCGATATTACTTTATTACACTTTATTATTTTTAAAATACTGTATCTGCACAGCTAATTATGAGTTTACAGAGAATCGCCCATGTATTTAATGACTGAACTGTCTTTCAGAACATGAATGAAGCACTACATGTCCAGTTAATACATTACGTACCGTTCATTAAAAATTTTTATATTATAATACGTCAATAGCTCAGATTTTGTGAGGGTGAGGAGTTATGCTACGAAGTAAATCGTACTTTTTCTCTATATGCGATAAACTTCTCCACATTCTGTAACACAGCACCAAAATTAAACAATTGTTGAAACAGTAATTTCTTTTCTGTTGTAGTGTAGTACTATTACACAGGAAACGTTAATTCAACATACAGATTTTGTCATAATTATGAAAATATGCAGTTGAAAATTTGCAAGTTAGGATGTCACGGAGGATAAAAAGTCTGAACCTTTAAAATAAATAAATTTAAGCAATACATGAGTCAACTATTTCCACAATCTCTCATGATTCTTTAGCATTTTCACTTTAAGCAATATATTGATTTAATGAATGAAAATAGTAAAATAATTCAAATGTAATAAGCAGTATTCAAGGTTTACATACTAATTTTCGACAATGATGGAAACTAGTTAATTTGAAGTTAAATTTTACACTAAAATAGCGTCGGAAAATTATAGACATACATTTTCAGTTAACTTTGGGAAATAGTTTGTATCGCATTGAAATTTACGTTGGAATAATGTTAGAGAACGTTAGTTTACCATTGTGATTTACATCAGAATAACGTTTGGAATCAGCTGTTATTTTTTACATTGGTTGGTTGGTTGGTTGTTTTTTGTTTATTGGCGCAAGAGCCTTAGTAAGCTATACTGCGCCAAACTATGGTTTTATGTTAAAAATAAAGATATGTCAGAAATAAAATTATCTAAAATGCAATGCACATAAAAACTTCTAAACTTTTAAAAATATTTCGAAACAAGACACATTAAAGGTTCAAAATTTAAAATGATTAGACGAACGCAGGAATAGTCAAGTGATTTTCACTTAATTGTTTCTTTGGCGTAAGAGCCTTATAGGCTACACTGGGCTAATAAAAATATGTTAAAACCAAAATTTCTAAGAATTTTAAAAACATTTCTTAAAGAAACACATACACGAAGTTTAAAATTCTAAAATTAGAAACACATTGAACAGGAGAAAGACGACACAAAAACAAGGACAAAGTAAAAGCACTAAATCAGACCCAAAAAGCCAATATCATGAAGAAAGGGGAACAAACCCGGGTGAAGTGCGTCCCCCAGCAACTCCTTTAAAGATGGATTAAAATTGTTAAAATATTTATGACGAATGTGATTAAAGTTAGGGCAGTCACTAAGAATGTGTAACACTGTTTGAGAAGTGTTACAGGTTCGGCATGTTGGAGCTGGTTCACGGCACAAGAGATGTTTGTGGGTGAACCTTGTGTGACCAATGCGGAGTCCAGATATTAAAACTTGTTGTCTCCTGGTAAGCTGCAATGACCTGAAACCTTTCGTCGAGGGCTGGATGGAGCGTAATTTATTATGAGTTTCAGCATTCCAGACATGCTGCCAATGGGTGTTAAGACTTTCGCATATGGCATTTTTAATGTCGCTGAAAGGAACAGGATCATCGATTATAATGTCTGCAGCTTTGGCAGCTGTATCGGCTGCCTCGTTCCCTGTAATACCCACATGACCTGGGATCCAACAGAAAAAGATTTGAAAATTATTTTGTTTTAAGATGTTATATAAAAGGAAAGATTGAATTACCAGAGGATGACTGTTGTTATTGCAGTTGGTGATAGATTCTACTGAACTCATTGAGTCAGTGTAGATTATCCATTTCTTATGGTCTGATTGGGTTATTGCTTTTAGAGATGTAAATATTGCTTTAATTTCAGAGGTAAAAACGGAACAGGAGGTATTTAATTTGCCTGAAATTACTCGATCGTCAAAAACTGCAGCAAAGCCAACGTGATCAATGGATTTAGATCCATCCGTGAAAATTTCTTTATATTGATAATATTTGTTTTTAATACTGCAATATATTTGTTTGTAAACTAAATTTGTTGTAGTTTCTTTTGGGTATTTCTCAAGGTCATGCAGTGTAAAAATAGTATCTTCGCTCCATGGCTCAAAAGGTTCTACATTGTTAAAAGTTTTAAATTCTGTCAACTGAAGGTCACTAATACTTTTTACATTGGAACAATGTCCAGATAACGTTAGAAATCAACCGTTGGATAACTGTTTTCCAACGGTGCCCTTTAATTATGTTCTAATGTAAGAGGCCTACGTTAGTCGAATGTTATGTGATAACATTGGCCCAAAGTTTTTGTGCTAGCTGGGTCGCCTGGTTGAAATTTCTATCCTTTTGCATCTTGTAGGTATTTTAATATTTTGTGCAATTGGAATTTATTTTAACTCATATAACCGAAGATTTAAGCTTCCTACTTTGCACAAATTTGTTTCCGTTAAAAATCTTTTTGTATCGTCATGTTGAAGTGAATGAAGTGAAAAGGGGGCCCCCCTAAGGCAGCGCAAGCACTGCGACCATAGGTCTATTGCACTAGTATCGTCATGTTAATATTCAAACATTTTTGACGGGTGGAAGTGATTATAACATATATCACCAAAGATTAGCTTGCATTATTTGTTATTTTACTAATTAATGAAATGTTTTGTATTTTGGATGCATAGCATTACATGTGCTTTTTTCTAAATTAACTTTTTTTCCCTACAATATTTTTTTCTTTTTACATAGAGAAATAAAACTTACAAGTTTGGTTTTAGCCATTTTTAAATTTGCACTCATATATATATTTTTTTTAATTAAATGATGAAGAATTGAGCCCTTGATTATACTTTTTCGCTGTGTTTCAACTTCTTATATGACCTCTGACTTCATGACTTTCTATATGCTGAGGATTAATTGCTAGTAACAAAAACATTATAGTAATAATTAAGCTGGTGATGTACATATTGTACTCCAGTCTTTGACTTGCAAACTAGTACACCTTTGAGCCTTGGTATTTGAATTAATTATTTGAATGTTTTCAAACAGCATTTTCATTTTTTCTCTGTTCAATTATTTTAAGGGAATTAAGAACTTATTTCCAGGGCCTGATCAAGCCATAAGCTTTCTCTAAGGCTGAAGTTCATAAGGACTCTTGCTCTCCCCTCTTTTAATAGTAATATGAATACAACTAAAAATGCTCCTAAAAAAATTTACTTTAATGCAATATTTACTTTATAGGTACAAATTTGTAATATAATTTTAAAATAATATGAAAAGAAGTTTTGTTTTGGAAACACACTCTATATCATAAAAGTGCCATTTTTGCATCTCTTAAAATATTATAAAAATTCGACGAGACATTAGAAACTGATGAAGAATCTATTGAAAAGTTCCAAGATGTGAAAGATGAAAAAACCAATTTTGCTAAGAAACAACTGATAGAATATCAGCCAAGAGGTGATTACGAGGAACTCTTGCAACTAAGCATTGTATTTTTGGGAGGAGAACTAGAAAATGCCGTGTCGTTGACCCGATAGTAATGGATGGGAGTCCAGAAAAAGCTTAGAAGAATTTTGATTGGGCTGTCACAAAATAAACGTATTTTAGAAAAGGATTGCAATGATATTTTATTACAACATACAGATTTTTTGTTGAATGTGATAAAACCGAATCCATTTGATTTCACGTCTTTAATCTGAGAAATGATTCTGTTGATACATTTTTACAAATTTATTTTAGCAATAGCCATTATGGAAAAGTTTGGAAAATAATCAAAATGGTATTGATACTGTCACATGGACAAGTCTCAGTTGAAAGAGGCTTCTCAGCAAACAAGGCAATGGAAGTGGAAAATTTAAAGGATGCTTCCTACATTTCCCAGCGTATAATTCACGAATTGATTAAGCTGTCTGAGTCAATTCATAAAATACAAATTACTAAAGAAATGAGGGCAGTTGCTACTTCTGCAAAATCAAAATACTACAAGTGCTTGGAACGTGAAAAATTAAAGGCAAAGAATGAAACAAAACAAGTGAAACGAAAAGCACTAGAGGAGGAAGAAATATTTTTAAAAAGAAGAAAATGTTTCTTCAAGGGAAAACAATTGCAAAAGCAAATCATTTAGCACATGAGGCTGAAAAATCAAAGGACATCAAATTGTTTATTCAATCTTATGAATTACGGAAATCACTAATTGAGAAAGAAATTTAAATTTCTCAGAAGCAAAATTCACAAAAAAAAAATTTCGAATTGAAAGATGTTTAATATGATTTTCAGTTTTGGATTTTTTTTCTGTTGCTTTATTGCATGACATTTTTAAGAATTTTGTTACATTTTCATCTCTAATGTTCTATATTGTACATCATCCTCTAATAGGTTGAATTTGAAAAAACTGAAACTTATTAAAAAATGAGTGAGCTAATTTGCTATTAATTATATTTAAAGGTTCTTATTTTTTTTTTAGCTCTTTCTTGGTCCTTAAAAGTAATTTATTATGTTTTTAAGAAGTGTGTAGAAACC
>JAXGGA010024693.1:0-11669 GCA_038373865.1 Uloborus plumipes | reverse complement strand
ATTAGAATGTATGAGGTAATTACTTCAAATTATTTATTGCGACCAAAAAAATTCAACATTTACAGAAAAACTCAAAAAAGGGACATGACACGGTACTGACATTTTGGTAATATGTTGTAGGTTTTCTCTTAATGCAAGATATATTATATAAAAAAATATGATGAAATGTGTTCCTAAACATCTAATAAACACAATCATCTCATTAATAGATTATTAAGTAATGAAAAGTGAGAATAAACAACATGGGACATAAAAAATCACAGTTAGAATAGAATCACCCGCATACTCCTTCATTCTAACTGACTGGCTAGCTGTTTTTGTTGATTCTTGTGGGCGAAACACATGATACGCCATCTTCCCCAATGCGGCGTCTTCTCCCAAACGACCCTATAAGTTTTGGGATAAGACGCCTGTGCAATAATTAAGCAATAAACAAAAATCGAAAAAAAAAAAATGTCTCCAACCATAATTGTTTTTCATTAATGAGAGCTTATACATATTAAAGACTTTTTCGCCTTTTTAACGATCCATCTGGTTTACTTGTTAAGAAAAAAAGACTCGGGAAAGGAATTGGAAAATAGAATATTTAAAAAAAGCAAGTCTTATTACTTCAGGTGATTACAATATCAACAAAAAATTCAATTTTGGTAAAGGAAATTAAATTATATTTCTCCATATTTAATTATATTTCTCCATTCTAAAAATGTTTCAATGAATAAAAGTATTTTAATAACGATAATTAAAATTTTTACATGCATGCGCAAGGCAGAAATTTAATTATTCATGTGTACTTAAGAATTTATTTGCCATCCCTAACAGAATTATTTATAAAATTTGCCTAACCCATGCATTTGAAAATCTTTCCCTCCCCCCTCTTCTGGAGTTCCTTTTTTTCCCCTTCTTGTTCTGAAGAAAAAGTGCATGGCTCGAAAATTTGATTCCTGAAAATTTCCCTCCTTCTTCTCTTACGATAAGCGTTTGCCAATAAAATTTGATCATAAGCCAATTGAGAAACTCTGAGTATTGATCCAATCATCTGAATTGAAAGGTAAGGAAATCTCACGCCCATGTTATAGCTACTAGAGCCCGTTTTGCCATACGCTAAATATAAAAGATAAATGTCAGAAATTCGCAAATATTTTGGTGTTTTTATTTTCGTGTATCTAGAATATATATTGGCATTTTGTTAAAAGCAACAAAATAAAAGAAGTTTTCAAATCATATGAATTGCGATTTTTTTCACAGCAGTCGGGGAAATTCATAAAGAGTGAGCTTAAGAAATAATCGTAGTTATTCCAAGCCTCCGCGAGAAGAAATTATTTCAGTGCTGTTTAGTCTAAGTATTGTGCAATATATACATTTCCTAGATGGGATTCTATCTTTCTGTTTTTTTTTTTTTAAGTTGATTTGCAATCGCTTTTCGATTACGAAATTCGCGAAACCTGTACTCTAATGCAGAAATTGTCACATCTGATAAAAGAAAGTTTTCAAAAGCGCGGTTTTTTTTTTTTTTTTTTTACATAAGCACTCCTTAAACATTAAATTTTCCACCGTAACTAATTTTTAAGAGCTAAATGGTCTTAAATATTGTAAATAATTATAAAAAAGAAAAAAGATAGAGAGAAGAGAATCGTTTCTCTTTTGCCCAACTCCTTTTATGTATTTTCGTTTTCACTATTCATAGTCCAATTATACTTTTTAGATGGAGACAGCTTTTCTTTTCTAATCTGAATCAAAATATTGACTAACTTAATTGAGTTCGTAACGTATATTCTATTTATTAATGTTTCAAGAAATATCATCAAATTATTATTTTAAAAATTGAAACATCCAAGCATAAAAATATTTTTTTTTCGTTCTTTACTTCTAAAACGAGTCGTTATTTCGTTCAATAATAATTAGTTGATCAAAGTAATTTGCAACAGCAATAAGAAATCCAATCAGTTTTTGAAGAAATGTCTTTATTACCAAATTATAAATAATCCCTTGTCTTGCGAACGATCGCTTACTAATCACCTGCCGATATTAAACATTTCCTTCAAAGCTTCAAAACGGGTAATAAGCTTAGATTCCTAATTCTTAATGAAGCTTCAAAAAATATGAGATCAAACGGAGTAAAATGTTATTGCTAATAAAGATATACTTTTCTGTGCTCTCCGTTTGGCTGCGTCATTAGCACGTTCATTATAAATTGGTCTCCAGAAAAGTTGGAAAGGAGTACATTTTTTTTTCTCTTATTGCACGATTGTTATAGAGATTAGCAAAATTAAAATGATGCAAATAGGATAGAAAATTCTTTTATTAAGTTAAGTAGTAAGAAGCGGAAATGCCCTTTTCGTTCTTTCTTTCTTTTTTTTTTTTGTTGTAAAAAGAAGTTCTGTCGGGTCAAACTGACAGACACGATGTTTTAAATTCTTCAAACATACGATGTGCTATTTATGAATATTCGTACGTAAAGAAAAAAGAAAGCACACTTCCGCATATTAGATTTTTCGAGGAACTACTCATGTTCGAGACAAGCAAGTCTTATTTACAAGTCATGAACCATTGAGTACACACAAAATACATTCCGAATAAGTGAACAAATTAATTAACCTTTCTGGGGGCCATTCCACGGAAAAGCCGCCATCTTGTCCCGCACGTAACACTCTTGTATTTCATTAAAAAGTAGTGATTTTAAGAGGTAATGAACAAAATTTTGTTATTTAAAAAATCACAAATTTGTGTCGGATTTCTTAGGTTGGGAAGGGGGGAGGAGCAAAAAAAAAAAAAAAAAAGATTTTTTATTTCGTAAAAAGCGAAATAAGCATATACACATAACTCTCCGTCACTGATTATGCCAAAACCTGTCATTATTTTCGAATGAATGTCTTTCAGCGAAATAACAATAGGACACAGAACGGATACCCCATCCATTTTTTTAAACCTTTGTAAAGCAATTTTTAAAGGATATGGCTATTACGGAATTCTTTTTAAGAAGCTATTATTTCAAGCAGCAGTTTTCCTACGACTTGCAAGATAAGCATCCTACCTCCGCAATATTCTACTTGGTGACTACTGAAATAATAACGTGATATTACTTAACCGTCGGACAAAATTTTCCAAAGGAGGACATTTTCGGAAGGTCACAATGACCTCCCGTGACTCCCCATCGGGGCATCCTTGAGAAGCCGAAAATTTTAAAATTTGTAATTTGAAGAAAGAGAATAAATCGATATATTAACTGGAGCAAAAGTACCTTTGTTTTGCCCCACGCGTCTTCGTATATCGCCGCAAATTTCTTCCAACGAAACTCTAAAACTTGGAAAAAATTGAACCCGCTATTATCCGAGCCCAGAGGTTCATCGGTATTTTCATATCCTTCTCCTCGTCTCTCAGCCAATCGAAAAACCTCTTCCCGCTCCTCTGCGCTTGCGTCAGAGTTTGATGCAAGTCGAATACCTATTGACTAGCGGGAATATACATCTCTCAGAGCTCCCACGAGATGGCGCTGTATGACGGGCCAATCCCTCCCTCTAGGACTTTCATTGGATGGCGCGGGTCAGTCAGTAAGCGTCGAGCGAAGCGAGTGTTCTGTTCGTAAGAAGCGACGCTCGCCGGAACTTTGTTTCTTGCCAATACATTCATTACCAAAGGTCACAGTGAGTCATAATCGTAGCATCTTTCTCGGAGTGTTTCCCGATGGTTTTTGTTGCTTGCGTTCGGAAAATACTGTGAACGGCATGGTGCGGTTAGCTGCTGTTGGATAGAGTGGAGATTTTTTTTTTGTTTTCACGGAACTCGTTGGGACTTACGCTTGGAAACTTCGTTGATGACTAAATTTTAAAAATTGGATACAGTGTTTCCATCGTTTAGCTTACATCCAGTGGGGTAAGTCATTTTATTTTTGAAGTAATATTTATTTTTTAAGTAGGTGTGGAGTTTGTTGGTTTTAACATGTGTAACTATTAGATCTAAGTTTATGTTGCTGTTTGATCCGATCTGTATTCATTATTAGTAGTATGGTCCTGAAATGTTCCTGTTTCATAATATTTGACCTTGCATTGTTTTTCCGCGATTGTATTTCTTTGTGTCGAATCTTGTTTTTGTCATTGATCTTTTGCCCATAACGTGTGCAGAAAAACAAATGCGTGCTTGAATTGGATCACATTTTTTTTTTTTTTTTTTTTTGCAGAGATGGGGGCTCATCATTTTTGTAGGCAAAAATTGATTTTCATCGAAACTAGATCCTGAAATTTCGAATTGTATGCAAAATGTGGCGCATTTGAAGGAATCCAGGCTATTTATGTTTTGAAAATGACTGGTGTCGCGTATGAAGCTCGCTTTTGCTGAAAAGTTAGGGCCTTCTTGTGCTCGAGAGAAAGAAATACAACCACATACATGTAAATACTTTGAGAAATCAAATACATTGATTTCTAAAACCCAAGGGGAGTGCAATTGCCTCATCTATCCCCCTGAGGGACAGACTCGAGCCTAACTAATTTTATTGAATGTGTAGTACAGTACCTATCGATAATGTGGTTAGTATGGTTTGAAATCATATTCGCTGTGGTTCATTGTCGAGGTGGTTGTATTCTGGGGGGGGGGGAGTTGGGGGTCGAAAGCACCAAAGACTAGAACCGTTTCATTGAAGCCATGTTTCCAAAGCTATTGTGGGAAGACTACAGAACTGTGATGAACGTGTTTCCCTCTTAAAAAAATTCTGATAGGGACAGTAAATAATCAGATATTTTTTTTATGTCACAAATGTTGCTTATTTGCTCCAGCATTGATTATATTGCGGTAAAGACCACCATTTCATGAATTTCCAGGACGGGTTGGGGGAGGAGGGCAAAGGGGGCAGATACTCAATGTTGATTACGTGAATAAACAAAAACCACGCCTCTATGTACGGAATTTTTCACCGTCGGGGGGGGGGGGGGATTGGTTCGTCTTGCCCTCCATAAATGACTGGTCTAATTGAGGTAGGTACCCAGTTTACAATGTTCTTCATGCTGACCCTGACAGCTGGGAACAAATCTCATGATGTGCGACTTTTTGTTTATTTCTTTTTTCTCCACAACGTCAGCCGTCGAAAACCTTTCAAGTGGGGTAACTTTCCGTGTACCATCCCAATTCTTCCACCTGGCTTTGTTTACCCCTTTTCCTGCATGTTCATCCCCAGTATTTGTCCTTAAATTGTTTTCCAACGGAAAAAGTACTATTCTCAGCATCACTAAATTAGCTAAGAGTGAACGCGACCGGGCAGCAGGTAAGAACTGCTCTTTGAGAAAACTCGATCACCATTTCCTTATTTTCTCCAGGTTTAATCTTTTTTTCTTTTCTTATGTCTGCAGGAGCAGAAATAAATTTTGCAGATAGGTCTGATGGAAAAACTTTCGAATATGCAGCTCTAAGCACTGTTTATGTTTTCTTCCGTAGTTACGTTATGCTGTCTTAATGATTGCGATGCCTTCATATAATGTTAAACTTTTCTTTGTTTTTATTTTGAATCTGCCCAAGACCCGAGGGCGGATCCAGCTTGTGGTTAAGGAGGAGGGCAATTTTTGAGCAAAAATGGGGGTGTTTGGCAATTTTGTCGTAATATTAGACCCAAAAAATGCAGTTAAATGCTATATTCGGTCGCTTAAGGGGATGGGGGTCATGCCCCCCCCCCTCTCTCTGGATCCACGTTTGCCCAGGCCCGGATCTACATGCTCGCAGATCTTGTGAAGGCGGAGGAGTGGACACAAAGGAGGGATCCATTCGGGAGAAACTTTTCTTGTTTGAATGTCCTAGTCCGGAGAAAGGCCACCGTCGTGCTCCTTCTACGTATACAATCAAGACCTATAGTCAAACAAAGCCATTTTGGAACGTAGATTTCAAGCGATTTCTCATAGATAACTTTCTCTCCCTTGTTCAACGTCGCTAATTACCTCTTAAATTGGAGAATGAGCAAATGTCGAAAATTTTCAAAGTAGTAACTACACTGAACGTCACCAAACATATTATAATGCCGTTTGGTATTTAATTTCGAAATTTTTGAACATCAAGCACCCACCCTGTTTTTCCTAACGTGTCAAAATTGAAAATGTCAAAAATTCGAACTTTAACCCGTTTTCTAGCATCCTTAAAGATGGCCTAAAATACGTTTAGGATTTCAATTTCAAAAGAGTTACCTCCACATCTCTCGCTACCTTTGGTTGCTCTGGCGTTATCAAGAAAAAATTCAAATTTCTTTTTTCGAAACTGCCGTGAGAAAGGTTTCGAGCCCAAAAATTATCAAAGATGGACTTCAATTTTGGAATATGTTTTTCAAAAGGGACCCCGAACACTGAACGGTCCCTCTCTTTCTCCTGTCGTTACGAAATTTGTCCGTTTTCAAGACAATGTCGAATTTCCGGAGAGGGCCCCTGAAACTTTCGCAGTCCCTCAACGTTAGTTAAAATAAATTAAAATTTCTAGTTAAGAAATTATTAAACTTTTCAAATAAGTTTCCCCTCCATCCCCGAGCATCAAGAAATGTGGCTTACAATTGCATTTTTCGGAATTTAAAGTCGAATACTTTCCGGAGTAGCCACAAAACTTTCCCCATTCACCCTCGCCCTCCCCCCAACATTACAGATAGCTTAAAATAGCGTTTCAAATCATTTAATGTCGGGAAATTTTGTCATGGAGCCCCAACCCAGCGAACGCTGCCCTAAAATTGACTTCGGTTTTAAAGAAAATTCTCATTGACACCTTTTTTTTTTGTAGGGTGTTCAGAATGTATATATTTGGGCCTGCTCTAACTATCCCCAGAATTTTTGAATTAGTTCATTGTTATAAACTTTCAACCCTCCGTATTTCTTGTAATGCTTTCGTTAGACAGTTTGCCCGTTTCAGTTTTTAAATTCTTTTCCAAAATCAAAACTTTTACACGAAAGCTTAACTAACCACTATTTGAGTGACAAAAGTCTGGTAAATAAATTCCCTTTTTACTACTCGGATAACGGTTTCCCAACCATTTCCGCAAGTAATCGTAGAAACGTCTTCCTCTTTCTTATTGATTTTCCTTGCGCTCCCTTGCCATCTGCCGGATTTACATCACATTGATTGATACACATTGTCAGTTTCCTTGGTAATAGCCCTTCTGCTGTGCATTTGGGAAACGAGAAAAGATAATATAGATTATAATACAGGCCCCACCACTCAGATTCATATTTAAAACTGTATCATTAACTAACACATGCCTGATAGTCTTTTATCATATTGTATCACACTGTTACATCAAGCCATAGTACAATCTAAATAAGGAAGACTGCACTTGATGTGTGTCTGCCCTTCGTTACTAACGGATGGATGAATGATTAACGAGGTGCATCCCACGCATTGACGCTCTTTTAATATGTTATTTCGAGGGAAAAGACCAATTTTGAATAGCGCCGGTTTTTGAAGGGATGGAGTTGGACTATCGTTCACTATTCACTAGAGGTGGTGGAGTAGAAACATTCAAGGCTTAACCCCATGAAAAATAGCTTTGTTTTCAAGTTATAATTTTGCAAAAACAAATATTTATACACAAGGGTCCAGTGATAGAAATAAGAATTCAACTCTAGGCTTCATGATGGCGGCCAACAGAGTTCTTTTCGCTGATGGGGGGGGGGGGAGATGATATAAGTTCCTAATATTATAATTAATGTTTAGCACATAAATACTCTAAGTTCTTTCAGTCGTTTGAATAGATATTTAATTCACAAATTATTAATTTTCTAGTAATATTTTTCTATGCTCACTAATTAATCTTAATTTTTAAGACTATTTCTCTACCTCAAGTTTCAACTAAATAGTAGTTTTTCGCCCTCATACATCTTACTAGCTCGTGTGTTTAGAAACAAATAACAGCTATTCCACATTGGATCTTCAATATAAACTCCATAGAATAGCATACTAATATCTAGTCACTTCTCTTTCTTTTTTTTTCATATCCTACTCTAGATCCTAGGGACTCTAGATCCTAAAAATCTTGATAATACATATAGGAAATAATTATGAGTTCGTCGTAAGTTTGAATGCTTTAATACATCTCCAGTGCAAGGGAGTAAGATTTTTTTGAGAAAGGGGGGGGGGGGGGTACGCATCCCGCGTTTCACTTGAACTGTGATTTTTCCCTTTCTGATTTCGATTGAAGCGTTGCAGGCGTCAGCGACAACCCTGTATCGGGATGTGTAGACAGTAATCCTGGGTAATTCCTTAGATTAATCTTAAAAGGAAATCCCGTTCAAGGTAATGTCTTTATTCTTTGCGGCATTAAGGTACCCTTTGATGTGTTTCCTGCTGGATAACTGGTTTTAGCTGGAATTTATTAGGATTTCAAGTGCTGCATGTTTTATGGGTGATTCTACGATCAATGCGTTTTTTGTGTCCCCAAAGAAAAAATAATCTGTTTGATTTCACACTCATTATATCACAAGTAGCCGCTATTTTTATGATTGTAGTGGTAAGGGCTAGATGAAATTTAAATTTTTGGGGGGTTTATCGATACCAGGGGAAAATGCGTTGCCAGGGGAGTGACACTATTGGCAGGATTCTGGTTTGATTTACTATTATTTCCTTTATTTTTCGGTGTAAAATCAGAGTATGAACTCATTTCTATAAGACCTGTATTCAAAAAAAATTTTCGCGTTGTAATAAAATAAAAAAATGAATCTTGAAAACACGACATGTTGCATACAAGTCGCACCTCAGATCCCAAATAAAAATACTTCCCGCATTATTTACGTTCATTCAAATTGCTTTCACAGAGGCAATTAAGATTAAAAATGAAATTAATTGTACTTATAACACAGTTTTGATGTATATTTACCCTTTTTTGAAACAAAACTGCCAGGGGAGTGACGCCAGAGAAGTGACAAAATCACACATTACCTATAAAAACAAAATCACGCGTTCTTCTTACCAGAACTTCACGTAAACCGTGATGTCTGCACACAATAAGCATTACATTATACATACGCACATTTAGGTAACGATGTAATATAAAAAGTTATACATACCAGGGGAAATACTACAGAGACTGGCGCAGTACGCTTTGAGGCACTTTCAACGAGAACAGATGCAATAATATTTGAATTTTTTTTAAACCACTTAGCTTGCTTTTAACTTTACTCAGTATTACGCTGGTTATTCGCAGTCAAAGTCATCCTTTTGCATTTTTTATGCAAAATTTCAGTCTTTGAAGTTCGCCAGGTGAGGGTGACACTGTTGATATGGCCCGTTGAAAAGTGTATTTTTTTTTAATAATAATAAATATTTTTTCAATGTTTAATGATGAAATATGTTTCTCTGTTAATGTAAGTGTATGATTATGGCAGAAAACATTATGCCAAGTTAGCAAAAATTGAAAGTCGAACATGGTTGTATAAAAACTAGTATTTGAACAGGCCAGGGTGGTATACATTTATGACTATTTTCAGCTATAAATGCTAAAATAAAATAATTGTAGTGAATTAATTGGGTGGTCTATATAAAAGATAATAGTCTGTAATAATTAAACATACAAAAACATTAATAAACTCAGTTTTACATGAAGGTTTTCCATTGGCCGTCTGAATTCAAATAGCGTAGAATCACCCTTATATTAACCTTATTGCAAAAAATAAATAAATAAAAAAAACAATGCCTTCTGACCGTAAAAAGACCCGGAAAAAAAGTCAAAGTTAATATTTGAACCAGGTCTGAATGAGAACCTATTCTCAGCAACAATTCAGAAGCAAAAGATGATTTAAGACATTAAAACATCATAAAATAAAAGCTGATAGATGAAAGAAGTGTAAATGAGATTAAGTGACAACATATAGAGAGCATAATATCAAAAACTAAGACTCTTACCCAGAAAAGTAGAATCATGAGCTGTCATGTTTCAGGAGGCTGACATACCCATTGCCAACACAATTGTACTTATCGTTAGTTTTGGACATTCAAAAATTTATACAAAAATCTCAAATCTATTACAATACGGGCAAAAAAAAAAAAAGAAACAACGAAGTTATGTTTACTGTTAATTTTTGTTGTTTAAATTCATAATGCATACTTAATGTTTGAAAAAATTTCCGCTAAATCATTAAATTAAAAAAAAGTTTCAGTACTGATTGTACCGTGTTTTTACCACCATGCACCAATTATGTGAGCTAGCTTTGTGTGAGTTTTGCGGCAAGAAAGCATTACATTCAGGTTTTGAATGTCAGTACGTTATTCCAAAATTTTGAGTTGCGTCACTTTTCTAGCTCATGAACGATATTTGTGCGTAACACGAATGAAAATTTCGATGCTGTAGAAGAATCTTTGGATTTACGGCTAAATACTTTCAGCGCCTGGTGAGGAAATATTTGAAGAAGTTAACTCTGTCACTAAGATAAAGAAACCATTAGAATAGACAAAATTCGGTATTGGTATCAGAAAAGGAGCGCCTTAAGTTTTTTTTACTGCATTGCTTGAAATTTATTTTGGAAGACAAATTTTTAAGGCTCATTGAATAGGGTCGAGTAACTTGTCAACCTTTTCCCAGGTGAAAGTTTTTTTTTAAGTGAAGAGGCTGACAAGTTACTCCTTCATTGAAATGTGTCCCGATAGCTATATAAAGGAAAAATACTCATGCTGTTTTAGAATTTGATGGAATGTGTTTTAAAATACCTTGAAGGAACAAGGGAATGTTATTTACGAATGAATATTAGCAATTAAATGCAGCTATTTCATACTTTATTGTCTGGCGCCTAAATAATTCAAATTTGGGATTTTAGGGCAAAAATTGTTTCCTAAACCCATATAGATCATACACATTCTTTTACAATGAAACTTCCAAACAATATCTTTCTCTTGACTTCGGAGAAAAAGGTTAACACATTTCACATCAATACTGGAAGTAGCTACCCAAAGGTAATAATGTCCTCAGGATTGATAGTGAAAAGTTTACATCTGTTTTGAAGTATGCATTCAGTAAAATATAGGTTTGATGAGTTTTAAGATGACAAAAAATTACGGATGTTTTCAAATTCTTCGTCTATTTCTTTGCAAGACATTACTTGTTGTCTACCCAAAATCCAAACTAAAATTGCCGGCATGTTGCGTCTTATAGCATTGGAAATCAAGTATAAAAACCTACTTTCACTGCCAGTCATCCAAATTACATTGAATTTGCAAATTTTTACCAACAACTTTTTTTTTATTTGTTACACGCTTTAGCTGTCTGGTGCTGTCGTAAATTTTGTTCAAAAAACGTTTGTGAACAAATATATTTTTTAATGAATATAATAAGAATTATAATAGTATTGAATGCTAACTGATAGCATTTAAAACCCTGATATGTGTTAGCTTTTTCAAGAACTAATTCTAAAATTAATGACGGGGTAAAAGATGGATCCATCCATAAGCCATATTAAGCACTGACCGTTTAGTTTTTAGATTTTTTTTTGCTTATATTTTAAACGCAACCCTACTGACTGAGCGTATAAAAGTTTTTTTACGCTATCTCTTACACTCGGATTTTTTTCATTTGTTTTATCATCTTCACCCCTCAGACTGGCGTGAAAAAATGTACTAGTTAATTGTACTAGCTAAAAATGTACTAGAAAATCACCGAGTCAGTCAGCAAATAATCTTTTTTAACTTTTTAAAAATTTTCAGCTTGTTGAAAAAATTGAAAGTGGCACGCC
>JAXGGA010024692.1:0-11670 GCA_038373865.1 Uloborus plumipes | reverse complement strand
TACGCACGCGCAAACAATGAAATTCACTGACAAGAAAACTATCAAATATTTTCTTGCAAAGATTATTGCTATTGCTCATGATGGATATGAAGTGGATATGATAAATATCAGAATCAAGATCCAAACTGTGAGAAGTTTACTAGAGAAGATCCTACCATTTATAAAGTTGACAAAAAGGATATCGTATTCAAGCTATCATAGCTATCATAGAATTTATCTATCCAATTTCAATCTTGGTTAGAAAACGAAAGTAGCTTAAAAAAATAATCTTTAGTAGGTTTTAATGGTTTTCAGCAGCTAGAGTATCTTGTCATTTTATTAAAAAAGTGAAACGTAATAATGTAAGATCTATATTTTTATTAGTCTTAGAAATAAATCAAAAATGTATTTCAACATTTATGTGTGGGATACTGATTGATAAATAGTGATGTTCTAACAGAAAATCATGTTCTCTTTACCTGTTAATCATTGGTCCAAGGTACACCATCTCAAGACCCAAGGTACGCCACCGGTGGTGTACCTCGGTACTAATTGCATTCTTCTGTTTATTTAAAGAAATGTAATTGAAATACGTCAAATAAAATTTTAAGATAATTATATGTTGTGTAAAAAATCATAAAATTTTAACTAAAGGTGTTTGTATTTAGATTTGGCAAATAATTATAATATTAAAATTTGAAAAGTGAAAATAGGTCCGAGGTATCCCACCTTCCCCTAATATTGTTAATAATAATTATTTTTACTATGGAAATAATAATAATGATAATTATTAATATTATTACTATTAAAATAATTTAATAATTATTTTATTTCTTTTAAAATAATAATAATTATTAATACTATTACTATTATTATAGTTATTATTATTACTATTAAACTAATAATAGTTATTATTACTATTGATATTACTTTTATTACTAATGCTATTATTGTTAGTACTTTTTATATCACCATAAAACGATTACTATTATTATTACTATTACAATAACTATTATAAAATTATTATTATTACTATTATTTTTTTTCTATTATTACCATTTTTTTCTATTATTACTATTATTATTGCTATTATTATTATTATTATTATTATTATTATTATTATTATTATTATTGTTATTACTACTAATACTACTATTATGATTATTATTATTATTAATATTACTTTTATTACTAATGCTATTATTGTTATTATTATTATTATTGTTATTATTACTACTAATACTACTATTATGATTATTATTATTATTAATATTACTTTTATTACTAATGCTATTATTGTTAGTATTTTTTATATCACCATAAAACGATTACTATTATTATTACTATTACAATAACTATTATAAAATTATTATTATTACTATTTTGTTTTCTATTATTACTATTATTATTGCTATTATTATTACTATTATTATTATTACTACTACTACTACTATGATTATTATTATTATTATTATTATTATTCAAAAGTCAGAGAAGTGCAAGGTGCAAGAACATCCCTTTTTAATCCCCTTGCCTGGCCCCGTGGACCCAATTATGACGGCTTGGAATTTTTGAACCGCCATATTTTCTTAATCTCCGACTAAATTCGGAGGGTATTAAAATTAGAATCGCGCCCGTGTTAGCATTTCCCCCATTCACGTATGTTTTAGAAAATGTACACTTGGGTGCATCCAGGTTACATTCTCCGTCCCCCCCCCCTCTCTTTCTATTTTTTGCCTTTTCCCGTTAAAAAGGTAAAAAGAAGATCAAAGGAAAAGAAAAACCACTAGGCTGGCAAGGTTTTAATATCAGCTTTCAACTATTTATATTACTTTCTTCCAGGTTCGTCATTTCAAATATTTCCACGGGGCAGAGAGGGGATATATTAAGAAGTATTTCGGTGTACTGCCGGTTCTATATAATAGAACCTATAGAGGAAGTAGTTCGGTGTTTACTAGGGTGCACCGAAAAAAAACTTTTTTTCGGATATCGAATTTCCGATAGTGCGGAAAAATTGTCCTATGTTGTTGTTAGTATGTGTGCAAAATTTTATAGGTACTGTCTGTCTGCGTATTGCGCGCCTGGCAGTCACAATCGCCTCCATTTAAACAAGAAGTTCTGTCAAGAACTAAACGAGCCTACTTTCCCGTACATCGACATCGGCATTCTAGCATCTGATCATTATTCTCTTGATTATCTAAGACTAAAAATTATGTCAAACATACCTTTTTAGCACTTGAAGCTGATTTCTAAAAGCAAAATATACCTCTCTCATCAGATGAAATAGACACATAAAAAGTAAATAAATGAATAAATAAAGTTTTGTCGCACCTTTTAAAGAATGTAACTGTTACAGTTCTTCCGTAGAAAAATTCCTCAATTGTTTTCAAAAAAAAATTAAAAGTACAAAGTACATCAAAACACATTTTATCAAAGAAAGAAAAAAAAAAACTCGTCCGTTAATAAAATGTCTCAAATTTCACTTTTAATCCGTTGCCAGTTGTTAAATATAAATAAAGAATAAAATGCCCTAGTGAATGAAACATTTTTGTTACAAAAAAAAATCGTCTGCCAAAAATAATAATAATAATAATAATAAATTCAATAAAACAAATGAATAAATAAACAAAAAATCGTCTGCACAGTCAGTCTTTTTTTTTTCGAACTGTTTACTCAAAAGTTATTAGGGGTGACAGCTTGCTTGAGCGGTTCAATGTTGAACGAAAAATTGTTCAAATCGGAAATGTAAATACGGGAATGAAGTATCCTTGAAAAGTTCTTTCCAACAAAAAAAAGTTTGTTCAAATCGGACTGTTCATTAAAAAGTTAGTATCGCGGGACCGGTTATTTGAACGGCTCAAAGTTGAACCAAAAATTGTTCAAATCAAAAAATCAAATATGGGAATGAGCTGTACTCGCCGAGATCTTTCCAACAAAAAAAAGTTTGTCCAAATCGGAATGTTCATTCAAAAGTTATTAGGGGGGGACAGACAGACCGACAGACCGACCGACAGACCGACACACAAATTCCCCATCTCAATACCCTACTTTCAAATTTTTAATTTTTCGATATTCATTTTACCTCTTTATTTTTTTAACTTGGCGATATTTTTTGGACTTGGCGATATTTTTTTTAACTTGGCGATATTTTTTGGACTTGGCGATATTTTTTCGATGCATTAAGCTACTTTTAATACTTTTTTCGTCTTTCTTTTATTTTTAACGGGAAAGTAGGCTAAAAAAGGGTGACAGGATGTACTGGTGCGCCATTTTCACATGTCTGTTTCGTGTTATCATCGCCTGTGGCGATATAGAAATTCCTTAGGCTACCAAAAACTTGGACCTCACGCAGGGAAACTTTCAGACGTAAACACGCTGTTTTGTATCTATTAACCCCTTCCCGGCTTATCCCGAGCTGGACTCGGGCAAGCGAAATGTTCCATTCTGGCTCATCCCGAGTGTAGCTCGGGCACTGTGAAAATTAACACTGCACAACCAGTCTTTCCCGAGTTATTTCACATGTCCCTTTTATGGTTTCCGATGCTTTTATTTACTATTGTTGCTACTAGATAACATAACTATACCGTGTTTTGAGCTGTAGATTTAAGAGTAGGCCAACTGCAAAGTATAATTATTTCTGCCTGCCATACAGAAAGTCAACTTTACAAGTAAATACTCATTTATTACTCATTTATTTAAATAGATATTTTTACATTTATTTTTGGGAAATGTTGTATGCGAGTGATGCTATTATGTTTAAAAAGATATGTATGTATGAAAATAAGCATAAAAAATTGACATTTTTTGATCCGTAATCCCGGAATTACTCATTTATTTAAATAGATATTTTTATATTTATTTGTAAGAAATGTTGCATGCGAATGATGCTATTATGTTTAAAAAGACAAGTATGTATGAAAATAAGCATAAAAAAATTGACATTTTTTGATCCGCAATCCCGAAATAAAATGAGCCTGGAAGGGGATAACATCAAAGGCGAGGAACTCTCAGAAATGCGAGCAAATAGTCAACAAGTGTTCGTGTTCCAAGAAATCCAGCCATGTATTTTTTGTGATCACAGTAAAATGGCAAATGGTTGACATTTGTTGCGCCCAGCGAGAATTCCTGTTTGGTGTGAAGCGACACGCCGTGACACTATTCTGGACATAAATTCGAGGGAATATAAACTCTCTGACAAGAGAACGGTAAGAACTCTCATCATTCTCGGAAAAACACAGACGGTCTAATAAAACTAGCGGTCGGGGACCCCCGAGGAGACCGGGATTCGAGGTGAGGAGGAGAGAAGCGATCTGGAGAGCGAGCAACATGGTGTCGATGTTTGTCGCGCAGAGTTCTAAATATCTTCATGTACAAGTCTGTAACATAGCTGTAAATACTGTAGAAAAAAATATGCTAGAATTTTACTTGCATCCTCTGTTTCAATCAACTAACAAACAGAGTAGCCAAAACGTTACAAGGATAAGGAGACACACTTACCGGTGCTTTCGCTTCTTACTTCCTATTGAATGTTACTTCGCATTCCCCCCTATTTTGAGGATATCCAAAGAGACCTCAGGCATGCGCAAATGCGAGGAAGGCTTTACGATAAAGGATTAGACAGTATGAGTTAATATCTTCAGTTGCCTCTAGGTCTGTTTATTATACGACATTAGTTAATTTTACAGTAATAAACTAAAATTGCTAACTTTACAGTAGTAAACTGTAAAATTGCTAGTTTACACTAATGAACTGCAAAATTGCTAATTTACACTGAGAAACTGCCGACAGAGTGGTATAGTGGTTAAGACGCTGGCCTCTTACGCCCAAAAGCGCGGGTTCGAACCCTGCTCCAGTCGGAGGATTTTCATGATGCAGAAAATCGTCAGCGCTCATGTCGTATGATTATGCGGCATGTAAAAGATCCCTCGAGTACTTGTTTGGCTTATAGTACCTCTTGGCAAAATTAAATTCCTAGTGCAGTTTCGCATCGAATAGAGCCCAGGTGCCTCCATCTAGTGGGGAAACTGGGCGTCAAAATCCTTGTGGCAATGGTATTCCGCCGATGGTGGTGCCACATGAAAGAGTGGATGCCGCTTCTGGGGAATGCACTAGGTCTGCAAATGGCAAGAAGCTTAACTCAGCCCCATTTGAAACAAACAAACAAACACTGAGAAACTGTAAAATTACTAGTTTTAGTTTTTTAAACTAATGATAAAAATTGGCGAATTTTGTATAACAAATGGCCCCTGAGGCAACTGAGGATCAAAGAACTTTAGATGAATAAAACTTTGCACACACTGTAACAACATAAGGCAACTTTTTCGTACTGTTGGAAGTTTGATTTAAAAAAAGGAGGGGGGGGGGGGTTCCATGCACCCGAATGTGCAACTAAATGACAGTCCAGATTAAGCGAAGTCCGGATTAAAAGGGTCCGGATTGGTGAGGGTGTACTGTATTCGCAAACATTATTCAATATAAATTCCAGCTCGCGAACTGTCACCCACCAATCGAATAACCTTTCCTCAAAGCTTCATTTTCATGCAAACAAAAATAATATTTTCAGGAAAAACTCTTGGACATTTTTATGGTTCTCATGAGTCAATCGATAACTCCAGGAATTATTACAAGAGCCATCTGGCGATCGGGACTCTCGCTTTGACCAATAGGAGAGCTCCACCCTCAGTACGTTCCATTCTTTTCCAAGAAGATAATTTCTCCTTTTTCATCTCGCATTTGAAGCACATTGACTTTCTGAGTTTTGGAGTCCTTTTTGTTTTTGTTTTAAGGCAACGAGTGAACTGCTTTATTAATTTTACTTAACCTCAGTTCACTTATTTTGAGTTCTACAGACATCCGCCTACAAACTTGTCTACACACACACACACACAAACACATACCTTTCACAACTTGTGGATGGGAAAACCATATTTTGAATTCAAGCTGAGAACTACTTAACTTTTTTTTTTAATTCTTTTTTTCTCGCACTTGAACTCGAAATTTTCAGAATACAAAAGTTTAATCTTCGATTTTGAAGCCGGCAAACCAGACATTTATTAAAATTAAAAACAGCAGTGTTTTGTTGCTCAAAATCAGCGGATTACTGCATACACGTGTTTCGGCTTCACAGAGAGAACGCCTTTTTCATAGCAAAATAATAATCACGATACAGTGGCCGCCGCTGAAATGAATCTGAACGTCGCCGTCGCACAGTGGAGTATTTGACTGAAAATATTGGCCAAAACTATTTCGGAATTTTCGCTCTTCTGAAGGGATACCCTTCTGTGCGTTTGTGCGCTGTACAGCGAAGCTATCCAGCTTACAGCTATGAAACTTGATACACAAGCTCTCTGAAAGGTCAGATGTTGTAACCTGAAGCTCGGTTTTAAAAATTTAATTTAGAAAAAAAGTTATTTAATGTTTTATCCATGTTTTAGACTTTTACGAGTTTACGACCATAAAAAGGTTTCTAGTAAACGTAGGAAGAAAAACAATGCATCACCATTTAGAGCAAATCAATGTCTTTAAAAGTCTAAATTGTTTGAAGTTTTAACGTAATTTTCCGATTTTCCAGGAATTTCCAAAGAAAGGTCACTTTTTCGACGTTTTTTAATTTATCAATCAACGTAAATTAAAATTCATGCGTCCGAGAATCTAATGATGTTATTGCTCTGAAACTTTTCAAGAATACAATATAAACATTTCACCTTCATTTAAAGCAAAAACGGTGAAGTTAACTTGTCCCATTGATTTTTAATGAATTTTTTTATAGAGAGGTGAAAGAAATATTTTTACCGATTTTCGCTCTGGAACGTTCTTGCCGGAGCAGCTGGCTACTTGCCAAAATCTAGTTTGGAGCAAAAATGGAATAAGAAAGCACATTTTATACGATGTACTTCTCGTCATTTAAAAGAATGCACTGTAATTAATACTTGTTTATGAAAGAATGCACTGTAATTAATACTTGTTTATGAGAGAAAAAAATGCTGTTTACATAGCCCAGTGCTCTGTGCAAAACAAATTTGAACCTTTTTTTTTCTTTTCTGAATTCTAGTACTTAATCCATCGGTTATAATCGTTAAAATACTAAGTTTTCCATGCACAAGAAGAAAAAACTTTTTTAATTAAAAAGGACAGTTTTTAATTATCTCATACAATGATTTGTTTGTGATTTCTATTTCCTTCGTAGAAGATCCTGAAAAAAAAAAACGAACATGTACAAATCCAAAAGAAAAAACGTAAATTTACTTAATTCGGTTTAAACCTATTTTAAGCAAAATGGGGCAAAAAGGGGCAACTTTTTTTTTCAAATACGTTTTAAGGGAACCTTAAGCTTAATTTTGATACCCGAACTTGCGTCCGGAAATGCCCGGAACCCATACAAAAACCTTTCTTTTTAAAAATGTTACTGAAAATAGAGCGATTTTTTTAAAGTTGTGTAAAACACTATTAAAAAAATATTTCCCGAAGCAAATTCTACATGGATTGCACATCATATTAAAGTACATACCTTCGTCTTCCATATTCATTAGTGTTATTCTATAATTTCGAAATAAGCCATCGAATACAGCGCATTGAATGTGAGCAACAAACGAAGCTTCCAGGAAAACAGCCGCGCAGATTCCACATCGACTGAGTTTGAAGCATTCGTATGGGTCTTAATCACAGTGGAAGGGGTTTTATGTTGTAGATTATGACGTAGTGTCTTATCAGTTGTACGAAAACGAATAGAAAAGTGAGATTGACCATACTTTACATTTTCGACTTTTGGGCAGGATTTTCACTCAAATACTCCACTGTGCGTCGCACAGTGGAGTATTTGACTGAAAATCCTGGCCAAAACTATTTTGGAATTTTCGCTCTTCTGAGGGAATATCCTTCTGTGCGTTTGGGCGTTGTACAGCAAAGCTACCCATCGTACAGCTATGAAACTTGGTCAACAAAGTGTCTAAAAGGTCAGATGTTGTAACTTGAAGCTCGATTTTTAAAATTTAATTTAGAAAAAAAAGTTATTTAATGTTTTATCCATGGTTTAGAATTTTGCGAGTTTACGACCGTAAAAAGGTTTCTAGTGAACGTAGGAAGAAAAAAAATACATCACCATTTGGAGCAATTCAATCTCTTTAAAAGTTTAAATTGTTTGAAGCTCTAACGTAATTTACCTAATTTTAAGGAATTTTCAAAGACAGGTCACTTTTTCGACGTTTTTCAATTAATCAATCGATGTAAATTAAAATTCCTGCATCCGTGAATCTAATGGTGTTATTGCTCTGAAACTTTTCAAGGATACAATATAAACATTTCACCTTCATTTAAAGCAAAAACGGTGAAGTTATCTTGCTTCATTGATTTTTAGTGATTTTTTTTTTCAAAGAGCTTAAAGAAAAATTTTCACAGTGTTTTGCCATGGTTCACGTTTGTTCCGGAGCAGCTGGCAACCTGCCAGCTGCTGACGAGGAATTGTTTGAAGCGAAAGCTATTAAGAAAGCGGTTTTTTTCGATGTATTTTTTCCTTTGACGGAATGTAATTAGTACATTGCCTCCTCTCTCCCCCTCCCAAAAAAGTAGTTCAACAATACCAGTATTCTGTCAAAAATGTTAAATATGAGGAAAAAATTTTGATTGTAATTTCTAATCGTTAGGTTATAAAAAATGCTAAATTAACCTAGAACAAAAGAAAAAAATGCCACGAGAATAGCAGGCAAATATTTTGATGTTTCAATGAATCCTTTTTCGTTGCAAAAATAAATCTTTACTAATATTACAAAGAGGAAGGGTGATTTTGTATCTTAAATAATCTCCGAAACCATGTACCTATTTGAAAAACATTTTCGGCATATGAAAGGTACATTCTCAGGGAGTAACAAAGGTTATAGT
This sequence comes from Uloborus plumipes, assembly GCA_038373865.1. Classification (NCBI taxonomy): domain Eukaryota; kingdom Metazoa; phylum Arthropoda; class Arachnida; order Araneae; family Uloboridae; genus Uloborus; species Uloborus plumipes. Next base: position 2,817 of record JAXGGA010024692.1, on the reverse strand, counting down.
TCGAAAAGATTCGTTAAACCGTTCCTTTTTTATTTCAACTCAAAGCAATTTTTACATAAATCGCCAAAGATAAGGGAAAATTACCTACACATATTAATGTTACATAGCACTAGAAACCGAAAATTTTTCTGCTTCCCCTCAGTGGAGTTTTTGACCCAAAACTCTGCAAATGCATAACTTTTTCGTCTAATTTTTTAGACGGACACTTTTTAATTATCTCATACAATGATTTGTTTGTGATTTCTATAAACTTCCTAGAAGATCCTGAAAAAAAAACGAACATGAACAAACCCAAAAGAAAAAACGTAAATTTACTTCATCCAGTTTAAACCTATTTTAAGCAAAATGGGGCAAAAAGGGGCAACTTTTTTTTCAAATACGTTTTAAGGGAACCTTAAGCTTTATTTTGATACCCGAACTTGCGTCCGGAAATGCCCGGAACCCAAATAAAAACCTTTCTTTTTAAAAAATTTACTGAAAATAGAGCGATTTTTTTAAAGTTGTGTAAAACACTATTAAAAAAATATTTCCCAAAGCAAATTCTACATGGATTGCACATCATATTAAAGTATACACCTTCGTCTTCCATATTCATTAGTGTTTTTTATATTATTTCGAAATAAGCCACCGAATACAGCGCATTGAATGTAAGCAACAAACGAAGCTTCCAGGAAAACAGCAGCGCAGATTCCACATCGACTGAGTTTGAAGCATTCGTATGGGTCTTAATCAAAGTGGAAGGGGTTTTATGTTATATATTATGACGTAGTGTCTTATCAGCTGTCCGAAAACGAATAGAAGTGTGAGATTGACCATACTTTACATTTTCGACTTTTGGCCAGGATTTTCACTCAAATACTCCACTGTGCGTCGCTACGGGCGGAGCCAAAAAGAGCTCACGAGCAGTCAGCGATCTCCTCTAATTCGCCAAGTAGGCTGTGACGTTTTATCTAGCTCGTTTTTCATAGGCTAACGTCACGATGTTGTTGTCAAAAAACGTTGTAGTGAAGTGTGGACAGTTTTGATTCAACAAAGTGGCAACTTCAATAAACTGGATTTTTGTTCTGTTTTTGACGATTTGATTCATTAAAGCGGTTGATCCAATAAGCAGGCGTGCACTGTCAGTGGCGTACAGACAAATAATTTCGGAGGTGGGGGGGGGGGGTGGAGGAGGCTGATCCGAGACTTGGAGAAAAGAGGGCAGGGTACCTCATAAAATATAGCTAAGAAAATTAAATTTTTCGAATCTCTGATATCAATGCTAATTTAACCCATTTATGCCCAGTAACCTAAAAACGGGACGCTTGTTAGTTACTGTATACAAAAACCTGTAATGGGTATATCCTTTTACTCTAAAGCTGTTTTTCGCAAGTTAAATAGCCCTTCTTCTTGAGAAAACTAGTTAGAGCCACTATTTGGACGTCAGAGTTAATTTATTGACAGCTATTTTCAGACAAATCAGTCAAGCAACGATCCGCACGGTAGCCACAGAAAGTAAGTTTTTTTTTGCGAACATATTTTTCATAAAATTAAACTTTTTTAAAATTATTTGCTTAAAATGGATCAGAGACGCCTTCTGTAATGTTACTTTGCAAAAGTAAAGTTAAGTAAGGGCGTATTTTGCTCACATTTTGCAAAATATCCCATAAAAAGGACGTTAAAGAACTTAATAAATATGGCAACGGCGAACTATTTTAAGCCTAAAATGTATGTAAACCATTCCAAGAGTTTTAAGCAGATAAAAATTGAAAAAAAAAATGTTTAAAAAAACTTGGGCATAAATGGGTTAAAGCGGTTGATTCAATAAGCCGGCGTGCACTGTCAGTGGCGTAGGCAGACAAATCATTTCAGGGGGGGGGGGGACTGAGCCGAGATTTGGAGAAAATAGAACAGGGTACCTCATAAAATGCAGCTAAGAAAAGTAAATTTTTCGAATCTCTGATATCAATGCTAGTTTAAGATGACAAAAATACGTCATTATTTTTTTTCATCACTATAAATAATGTTTGTGGCAGAGTGGTAAAGCAGCGTTTTGATAAAAACAGAGAAAGATAAATTGAATTTGAAAAGTTCTCTTAATTAAAGTAGGTGTTCCCCAACAAGTGCCAGGGCCCGATTAAGATATTACGAGGCCCTAATCCAAATACTGTTCTGGGGCCCCCTGTACTGAGGTTTTAAAACTTTAGCCATTGGATGAAACAAATTTAGCCATTGACTAGAGCAATTTTAACTGTTTACCACTAAATTGGGGCAGTTTGGAGACCTCTAAATTTTGGGGACAGTGCCTAGTTGGCCTATTCCGTAATCAGGCCCTGACAAGTGCATGCAGTGTTTTGACAAATTTGTGTTTTAATAGCATTAATTTTGCTATTTATTTTGCGCTTGTTCCTAATGTTATGTTTCAATTACATGTGTTGAAATGTATTGCCCAAAATCAGGTGAATGAATACGCATTAATCGGTGCTTCTGAAACAAATTTGCAATCAAAATGAACAAAATGGGAATTTGGACGTATCAAAAAAAAAAAAAAAAAAGAGAAAGAAAGAAAGAATTTCCCTTTTTCTCCTTTTTTTAAATTTTGGCCCAGAATTAAATTTTCTCTGAAGAAAAATGTTCTCATGTCGCGGTTGCAGAAAAAAAAAAAAAAAAAGATAATAGCTAAAATGTTTCAAATTCTTTTTTGTTAATTTCGGAGGGGGCTGCAGCCCCATCAGCCCACCCCCTAAATACGGCACTGTCCACTGTATATTTCAAGTCTCCAAATGTTCCGAATCGTGAATTAACATTTGCCAACAGAGAAAATGTCACGTCCCGTGA